>CAUYON010024903.1:0-23529 GCA_963573935.1 Arctocebus calabarensis | reverse complement strand
TACTTTTTTTGTCAGTTTCCATATCATCACTTCACAATACACAGAGTGAAAAGGTGCTTACTGTCAAATCTGCTACTACCTGAAAATGTATCTTTCCTTAAAGCCACTTAATGGTATTAATGAATTTTTTTTTTTTTTTTGAGACAGAGCCTCAAGCAGTCAACCTGGATAGAGTGCTGTGGCATCACAGCCCACAGCAGCCTCCAATTCCTGGGCTCAAGCAAGTCTCCTGCCTCTGCCTCCCAAGTAGCTGGGACTACAGGCGCCCGCCACAACGCCCGGCCATTTTTTGGTTGCAGCCGTCATTGTTGTTTGGCGGGCCTGGGCTGGATTCAAACACACCAGCTCAGGTGTACTTGGCTGGCGCCTTAGTCCGTTGAGCTACAGGTGCCGAGCCGAATTTTTTTCTTTTAATGCATTTTTATTTTGTAAGTCTACAACCTAAGAAATAGTTTAGAATAAGTATTGTATAGCACTTAATAGCACAAAATAATTTAAAGTGTTCTACAGCATTTATTAACTACAGCAGGTCTAATATAATTTTATCCTCATCCATTCTTTGTTCCCTACATTCAAATAACCTTTTGCGGATAATGCTAGGATATATGTCTAAATATGAAAGAGATTTGAGACTTGCCTAGGTCCTAAACAACCATTAATAAATCTACATTTAATTTAATGTTGAAGGACATTCCTAAACTGACTCTCTATAGCTTTATATCTGCCCTTATATTTATAAATAAGTCGAATTCTTTTATTTCTTACCCTTTCCCCCACCATGATTATCTGTGAGGACCACCACTCACTAGGCATTTCTGATTATGAATGCTAGCATGCAAGGTGTTGATCCAAAGACTCATCAGGGACAAAACCCTATAAATTTCTGAATAATAAACTATCTCTCTGCTTGTCAAACATAATCACTTTCTGATAAATCAAAATGGGAAGCCAGGCTGGGAGCAATGGATTATACCTATAATCCAAGAACTTTGGGAGGCCAAGATTGGAAGATTGCTTGAGACCAGGAGTTTGAGACCAGCCTGGGCAATATAACTAGATTTCATCTCTACAAAACAATAAAAATTAGCTGGGTATGGTGATCCACACCTGTAGTTGTTGCTACTCAGAAGGTTTAGGCAGAAGGACTGCTTGAGTCCAGAAGTCCGAGGTTTCATTGAGCTATGATTCTGGCAACAGAATGAGACCCTGTCTCAAATTAAAAAAAAAAAAAGTTGGGCATGGTAGCTCACAAACTTTAAGAGGTTAGGCTTGGCGCCTGTGGCTCAACAGGCTAAGGCGCCAGCCACGTACATTTGAGCTGGCGGGTTCGAATCCAGCCCAGGCCCACCAAACAACAATAACAGCTGCAACCAAAGAATGGCCTGGCGTTGTGGCGGGCGCCTGTAGTCCCAGCTACTTGGGAGGCAGAGGCAGGAGACTTGCTTGAGCCCAGGAATTGGAGGCTTCTGTGGGCTGTGATGTCACAGCACTCTATCCAGGGTGACAGCTTGAGGCTCTGTCTCAAAAAAACAAGACAAACAAACAAAAAAAAACTTTGGGAGGTTAATTTGGAGAATTGTTTGAGGCCAGGAGTTCAAGATAAGCCTGGACAACACAGGAAGACCCTGTCCCTAAAATAAATTGTCTGGCTGTGGCAGTGCATTCCTGTAGTCCTTGCTATTCAAGAGACTGAGATCCCTTGAATCTCTTGATCACAGGTTCAAGGTTGAAGTGAGTTATAATCACATCGTTGCACCGTAATCTGGATGCAAAGCAAGACCCTGTTTCTAGAAAACAAACACCAAACACTGAGAAGCTAGCTCTCTTCCCATGACTGTATGATTTTCTACTGGAAAATAATTTAAAGGCCTATCTCTGTGGAACTAAGCATTTCCTGGCTCAGAGAAGATGTAAATAATGACTCATTAATTACTTATCTACCACAGAAAAGATGGACAATGAGAAGTTCCTACCACATATGCATTTATAGATGATGACATTTCTCTACACAAAATCCAAATGCAGAAGGGATTACAGATAATATAAGCTGAGCATCAGAATGACTGTTTTGTACTAAGTAAGCCAAGACTCACTTTGGGTTTCCAAACTAGGCACTCCTGTCTCCAACAAACCTGCAGCTAAACTAACATTTTTGTGTCAATAAGGATGGGGGATCTTTGCATACCAAGTGCAACATTTTGTTTCTCTTCTCTCACTGAGGGCTATAAATATGAGCTACATATAGTCATCAGATACCTGGGCATGTCCCTCTGACCTCCGAGACTTATTTCTACCAGAACCTGGAGGTAAGCTGGAGCCAGCCTCTGTTTTTACCTCTCCAGTGGCATGAGGGAAAGGGAAGTTGGGCATAAAGCGCTTCAGAAACCGGAACTCACTATTGCTGGTGCCAGTGGCTGAACACATTTCATGTGGAAAAGGCCGGGATAAGGATCCACTGCCTCCTCCACGTACCAGGTTGTTAGGGAAATTACAGTCATCATAGAAATGCTCTTGAATTGTGAACTTTTCTCTATATTTGACCTTTTGGTAGATGTGTATAATGGAGATCACTGTGACAGAGAGGAGAAAGAGAAAGGAAAGCACAGCCAGAGAAATGACCAAATATTTAGTGGATGGATTTACCTTTCTGGAATGTTTGGATGGATCCCGGAACTGCAAGTAGGGCTCTGAAAAGCCATCTACCAGCAGGATGTTGAGTGAAGCAGTAGTGGAAAGAGTTGGTTGGCCATGGTCCTTAACAAGAATGATCAATTTCTGCATCATGGAGTCTCTCTCAGAAATCTGTCTTAATGTACGGATCTCCCCATTTTGTTGTTGAACCGAAAATAACCCAAGGTCAGTGGCCTTAAATAGATGGTATGAAAGCCAAGAATTCTGACCTGAGTCACCATCCACAGCCACCACTTTGGTCACTAGATAGCCTGCCTCTGCAGACCTGGGCACCAGGTCATTGCAGGGCAAAGTGCCATTCTGTAGTGGGTACAAGATCATTGGACGGTTGTCATTGTCATCCAGAACAACGACTTTGACAGTAACTTGGCTACTCAATGACAGGAAACCCCCATCAGTGGCCTTCACCATAAATTGAAAATCTTGAATGGCTTCATAATCCATGGTTCTCAATGCATACAGCTTCCCATTGTCTGAATTTATGGAGATGTAAGCAAAGACTGATAGATCTCCATTTTTTGGAGGCAGCAGGGAATATGTTATTTGGGCATTCTCACCCAAATCTAGATCTTCAGCATGGACTTTGCCAATAAAAACCGCAGGGCTGTTGTTTTCCCGAACAGTTAAGGTGTAGGAATCTTCCTGAAATACTGGGGGATTATCATTAATGTCAGATATTAGCACTTCTATCACAGTCTCCGTGGACAGGCTGGGTGGTCCAGCATCCATGGCAACCAGGGTAATATTATAGCCTGAGACCTCCTCCCGATCCAAGCCTTTGTCAGTGAGTAGAGAGTAGGAATTCCGAAATGTAGGTTTTACCACAAAGGGAAGGTCTTCTTTGAGGAAGCAGGTGATCTTCCCTCCCACTCGAATATCCCGGTCTCGAATAGTGAACAGGGCCACTACGGTCTGTAGCGGAGAGTCCTCAGGGAGAGGGCTGGATACAGAGGAGACCATCACTTCAGGAGGATTATCGTTCACATCCACCACTTCGACCAGGACTTTGCTGTGGGCAGAAAGGTCTCCTCCATCGGTAGCTTGAATGTCAATGTCGTATGTTTCAATAGCTTCAAAATCTAGGGGCCCTCTTAGTCGAACCTCTCCACTTTGAGAATCGATCTGAAACGTCTGGAGAATGGCTTCTGAGTTTTGAGCTAAAGAGTAAGTTATCTCCTTGTTGGTGCCATCATCTAAGTCCATGGCAGTGACTGTGACCACCAAAGACCCATTGGCACTATTCTCTGGCACCTGAGCGCGGTACACCAGTCGCGAGAACTGGGGCACGTGATCGTTGACGTCCAGAACCACCACGCAGATGTGGGCAGTGCCAGACTTGGGTGGGGACCCACCGTCCACAGCTGTAATTGTCAAGTTGACCCGAGGCTGCTCCTCTCGGTCCAGGGGTTTAACCAGCACCAGCTCAGCATATTTAGGTCCGTGGCTGCGGAAGCGGGTGTGCAGGTGGAAATACGCGTTGGCGCTCAGGGTGTAGTTTTGGAGACCATTGAGGCCCACGTCCAGATCCTGGGCACTCTGCAGAGGAAAACGTGAACCCAAGGGGGTGCTCTCGGGAATCTTTAAAAGTGGCTCCTTGTTTAGGAAAATTGGGGCGTTGTCATTGATATCAAATACCCTGACCTCTACGCGGAAGGACTGCAGCGGCTCCACCAGGACTATTTCAAAGGACAGAACACACGGGTCGGCTTTGCCACATAGTAACTCCCTATCCAGTTTCTCCTTCACGAACAAATCCCCGGTCTTGCGGTGGAGCCGGAAATGCAGTTTGTTGCCCTCGGAAACCAGCCGTGCCCCGCGAGCAGCCAGCTTCCCTACCTCCAGCCCTAGGTCCTTAGCCACATTGGCCACAAACGAGCCGCTCTCCATCTCCTCCGCCACCGAATAGCGGATGGTTGTCACACCCCCCACAGACACGCACAGAAAAATGAGAAGAGAGCCCACTTGCCTGCTTTGCAAAAGTTTTCTGCGAGCAGCCCCCATCAGTCCTCACAAGCATATGATAACTTGGCTTCTGACGCTTTGCTCTCCGCAGCCAACGCCAACTGTTGCAGATATGCTTTCACTTTTCCACAGCTGGGAATTGCAAAGGCTGCTTTCCGCTTCACTAGCTTCTAACCGCATCGCCACCGACGGCTACCTGAGCCTGGTAAGCTGTTTTGCACTCCGAAGAAAATTTGCATTAAGCAACTCAACTCCCCAGTCTATTGAGTATTAATAGATATGTTCTCATTCCAGAGAGTTAGGTAGACGTTGAAACTTTGTTGCCAGAGCAACAGCTGACTAGCCTGGTAATTCCCTTTCAGGGGAAACAAAAAGTCCTTGGGAACTGAGACGCCAATGAGGAGACTCGCTCCAGCTGAAGTCACTGTTCCTGCTAGCCAGCTGGGACCACGGCCGCAGTGGGCAAACGGCAACAAGTTGAAGCTACATCTGCGCACTCTGCAGTCTGTCCAAAGGCCAAGGATGAAGCAAATGTCTTCTGGCTGAACCAAATACTGGGGCTGGGAGCAGAAAAGTGTGGAGAAGTGTCAGTAAGAAAAGGAAAGAGAACAGGGAGACACTACCCTTCAGGAACTTGAGGTACAGTAGGTACACTAATAGGGGACTAGGGCAACTGGCCTCTGGATTTGCACAAATCTATTCCCTGCCTAGAATCCTCAAATGCTCAGGAAAAAGCCGTCTTGTAGCTTATAATGATGATGGCAGTGATATTTATTGGATTTGATTTCTATGCAGTGCCAATTTATTAAAGGATTTACATGCATTATTTAATTTAATCTTTGCAACAGCTCTATGAAGTAAACATTATGTCCTTGTTTCTAAAGACTAGGAAACTGATACAGGAGAGGTTATGTCACCCCTGAAGATCCACTACCTAGTAAGTATGAGAGACAAACCACAATTAACTTGTTTGACTCCAAAGTCCATGCTCTTAATCACTATATTATTCTGTTTTCCAGATATTATAGTAGATAAATGAAATGAAGGTACATGCTTGGCTTTGGATTTTAAAGAAATAAAATAAGACCATTTATATATATAATTAAAAAATGTCCTGATAGAAATGTGGGAGACACTTGTCAAGAATTCCTTTCTGATCACAGGATCACATAAGGTATGTCAGAAAAATGAGATCCAATCTCCCTCCCTGCTCCCCCGCCCCTTCTTTTAACAGATGAAGAAATTAAGGCTCCAAATGATGAAACCACTTGCCTGGTTCATATGGCTCTACTCATGGCAATGTAAGAACTAGAATTTGTCTACTGACACTTTGTCTCATGCTCATTATGAAAATCCTTTGATTTCTTATTTATGCCCAGTACTTTGTATCTTAGATGTTATGCAAATGGTTACTGCCACTTAAGAGATGTCTAAACTATATTTTCCAAGCGGGGAATAAAAATGAGTGAAAACCAAAAGTGTGAAAAACATGAATGACATCCTGACATAAAGGAGTTAATGAGTTAATATCCCTCTGCCCGATATTTTAACACCTGGCACAAGTGTGCATCCCTACACTTAACCTTTAGGTTTGCCTCTTTAATCTATATATAAAGTATACAATAGATACATTTTGAATCTAGTTTCTTTCCTTCATCATTATTTAGCTTAATGTGAGGTTGTTGTTATATTCACCTCTAGTTCATTTCTTTTCTTTTCCTTTTCCTTTTTCTTTCTTTTCTTTTTTTTTTTTTTTTTAGACAGAGCCTCAAGCTGTCACCCTGGATAGAGTGCCGTGGCATCACAGCTCACAGCAACCTCCAACTCCTGGGCTCAAGCAATTCTCCTGCCTTTGCCTCCCAAGTAGCTGGGACTATAGGCACCTGCCACAACACTCAGCTATTTTTTTTTTTTTTGGTTGCAGCCGTCATTGTTGTTTGGTGGGCAGGGCTGGATTCGAACCCACCAGCATAGGTGTATGTGGCTGGCACCTTAGCCTCTTGAGCCACAGGCACCTAGTCTATTTTCATTACTGTATAGAATTCCAGTGTATTGTTAATGCCCTTTAGCCAAAGACCATTAGAAACACACATGTAGCTGAACAAAGTTGTATCTGTTAACTTATTGTAACAAGGGAAACTTTACACCTTAGAGAATAATGGGACATTTCAACAAGAGGGTGTTAGTGTATTTTTGATACTGCTTCAATTGCCTGGGGGGTCCTCCTCATAAAGTATTCACCCAGGCCAATTCTTTCAAGAGTTTTCCCTGCACTTTCTTCTAGTATTTTTATAGATTCATATCTTAAATTTAAATCTTTAATCCAGTGTGAGTCTATCTTCGTTAGTGGTGAAAGGTGTGGGTTCATTTTCAGTCTTCTACAGGTCTCCAGCCAGGTCTCCCAGCACCATCTGTTAAATAGGGAGTCTTTTCCCCACTGACTTTAACTCTTTCATATTTACATGGATGGAGCTGGAACACATTCTTCTTAGCAAAGTATCTCAAGAATGCAAGAAAAAGTATCCAATGTATACAGCCCTACTATGAAGCTAACTTACAGCTTTCATATGAAGGCTATAACTCAATTATAGCACAAGAAAATGGGGAAAAGGGTAAGGGAGAGTAGGGGAGGAGGAGGGTGGGTGGAGAGAGGGTAAATGGCAGGATCACACTTATGGTGCATCTTGGAAGGGACAGGTGAAAACTACTAAATGCAGAACACAAATGTTTTTACAATAAATGAGAAAATCCCATGAAGGTTATGTCAAACAGTTGGATGAAATATTTCAGATTGCGTATGAAGCCTGTACATTGTACCTTCATGGTTGCACTATGTGCACAGCTATGATTTAATAAAAAATAAAATTTAAAAAAAATAAAAAGAGGGTGTTAGAAAGAACATATGCTATCTGATCTTATGTTAGATAATTTGGGAGACATTTGAAGCTGGGCTTTGCCCTAAATTGGATGCTGTCACACATGGAGTTAATTTTAGGCTGGGTAGAAAGAACATACGCTATCTGATCTTATGTTAGATAATTTGGGAGAAATTTGAAGCTGGGTTTTGCCCTATTGGATGCTGTCACACGTGGAGTTAATTTTAGGCTGGGTATATTAATTCTTGTGTAGAAGCTGAGTAGAATGAGGTGAGGCTGAAGTTGTGATTGGTAAATAGGCCATAGTTACTGATATTGGCCAGGATAGAAACATGTTTGACCTTTTTTGTGGATTGAACCATGAATTTTTTGTTATTGTTTGTGTTTAGACATGATTATGGTGTGCTCTTGTTTTTCTCTTGATTTGTCACAATCATAGAATGGACTGTCTGATGTTGGTGTTTTATGAAATTGCTTTTGTTCAGCAAGAGAACTCTATACCTCATTGTATCAGGCCAACTCCTAGCTGTCAAGGACTTCTTTGTTTTTTTCAATATGTGTGTACCAAAATTAATTTACCCACACCATTCTACTGCTCATAGCATATGGCTATCATCCATTGTACATGTCACTTTGTGAACATGTGTACACATTTTGGAGGAGTACATACCAAAAGTAGCCTTGATGTCATAAGATATGTTCTTTTCAGCTTTACATGATAAAGTTAAACTGCTTTCTAAGAGGTTGTTCCAGTTCACACTCTCATCAGTAATCTGTGTTCTAGCTGCTCAATTTTTTCCCAACACTTACCATTACTAGTCTTTTAAAATTTTGCCCATCGTTGTGAGTGTCTCTGTTCTCATCTTATTGTTGCCCAATTTGTGGTCATTTTTTATGACAGCCCTGAGAAATTAATACAGACAGAATGAAGCAAGTTGTGGCTTGAAATGTGACTGCATAACTGAGTTTGTCTTCTTGCTCCTCTGCCACCTTCATGATAAGAAGTTCTCTGGATAGACCACCCATCAAAGGGTGCAACACTACTGGATATGACCTGCAAGCCAACCACAGCTGATCTCAACTTAACTCTGCTGACCCCAAGATGCATGAATGGGAATCAATGTTGCTTTGAGGTATTAATGGGGGGAGAGAAGAGTTGTTGCACTACATTATATGACAATAACTAACTTGTATAATTTGCAAACATTTTATTTTGCTGTAAGTTGGTTGCAGACATTATGGCATCTCATCCCCCAAATATCTCAACATGTACCTCTTACAAACAGGACATCCTCCCACATAACCTCAATATAATTATCACACTCAGGAAATTTAATGTGAATACAGTATTATTATCTAATTTATACATACTTCATATTCTAATTTCCTCAATTGTTCTAATAACGTCCTTTCTGGCTCTTGGGATTTTAAAAATCCAGAAGGTAATCAAGGATTGCACATTGGTTTTACTTGTTGTGTTTCTCTAGTTTTCTTTAAATATAAATATATTTTTATGATGCTACTTTATTCTTTATGACATTGACTTCTTTCTCATGACACAACTGTTTTAAACAATTGTTTTACAGTATATCTCTCACATTGGAATTTTTTTTTTTTTGTAGAGACAGAGTCTCACTTTATTGCCCTCAGTACAGTGCCGTGGCATCACACAACTCACAGCAACCTCCAACTCCTGGGCTTAGGCGATTCTCTTGCCCCAGCCTCCTGGGTAGCTGGGACTACAGGCGCCCACCACAATGCCTGGCTATTTTTCTGTTTTGCAATTCGGCCGAGGCCAGGTTTGAACCCGCCACATTCAGTATGTGGGGCCGGCGCCCTACTCGATGAGCCACAGGCACCGCCCACACATTGGAATTTTTTATTTGTTATTCTTGGTTAGATTCAGGTTAAATATTTTGACAAAAATGCAAAATAGGCAATGTTTCCTTCTCAATGAAGCACATCAGGAGGCATAAAATTTCATTTTATTCTATTACTAATGACATTAATTGTGGTGATTCAGTTATAAAATGGTGTCTATACAATTTCTTAATTGAAAGGTACTTTTCATTCTTTTCTTTTTAAAATTATTTAGTAATCTGTGGAGGGAAGATTTGAAACTACAGTATGTGAATGTGCTATTTCCAAAACAATTTTATTAACCTATATGATTTCCAACATTCATATATGATGCTTGCTTTAAATTGGTATATGCTGCAATTACATTGTAGACTTGTGTGTGCATGCAAATATGTGTGTATTATATATGTGAAATCATGGTACTTATACTTTCAAGACATTAATATAGGCATCTTAATTTTCCTCCTACATTTCCTCCTACTATTTATAGTTTCTTTGTCCCAAAGTGAGACTCCTTGGTTCCTAACATCATCAGCATATTTACTCATTATGTAAATCCTAAAATATACATAAAAGAATTTTAGAATTATTTAATTATTACACTACCTAAGGGCTAATTTATATTTTTAATCCACTCAGGTAGATCAGAGAAATCTAATTAGTCTCATATTGAATAACAATTTTTTTTTACCCTATGATTGGTCCTTTAAGATTCCCTATTTCCTATTTATAAAAATTAGTTTAGATTAAAACATACTCTAGCATTCATATAAAATAGATCATTTATCTTTAAGTCATAGGTTTAAATGTTTCTGAAATTGTTCTGCTGAGAATTTTTTTGCTATTTTCAACTTGTTTTAGAAAAAAATACTCTTAACTAGAGCATTAGAGTATCTCCCTTCTCCATTTGTTGTTTCTATTATTATTGTATCCAAACTTCAAGTAGTTTTAGAATTTCAATATTGATGATATTTACTTTAAGAATCATTATATAAGCACATTAATATTTAGAATCTCTTCTAATTTTCTTTCAGATATACCTCTTAAGCCTGAAAAAAACCTTTGTATTTTTAATAGCTAAAGTATTTTAAGACTTTGAGATCACACCTACAGTTGTAAAGATTAATACCATTTTAGAAGTCTATTATTCTATGAGTCCTTAGGGATTTGAGGTTGCTTATTCATATCAGCAGGAATAGGAGGCTTTAGGGGACAGAAGTCTTTATTCGGGAGCTCAGTTTATGGCAGCTGCTCCTGATCACCCACCTGTTGCTTTAAATAACAATGCCTCTTATTGTTCAACATGTGCATGTGCATATAATGTTTCCTTCTTCCAAAGTAACGTAAGAAGCCATAATATAAACCAATACCACTTGTAGGCCAGGTTTATGTTACACTCTTATTTTACACAGATGGACTTCATATCCTTATTGTTCATGCTTATTCATTTTCAATAGTTGTTCAGGCTGTAGATGTCTTTCTGTGAAATCTGACAAGCATTGGGAAACTTCCTAATTTGATCAAATGGTCCCTAGATTAAAGCAATAGTTCTCCTTACTAAACTCTGATCAATTTTTCCCATTCATAATTAAAGACTCTTCAATTAACATTTTTGTCAATAAAAATTTTTAAACCTTGGAAATTATTTTCTGTTTCAAGATCTAGAGAGGAGTAATTGAGAAAATATCTATAAAAATATCAGATACTAACTAGGTTAGCTGACAAATAAAGCCAAGTGTGCCCCCGAATAGGTCTATTTCTTTTTTGAGAGTGATACATTTGTTTGGGAAAGAAATTAATTTTATTTTCAATTCACTAGAATTGATTTTACACTGTAACTCATGCATCTGACCACACAGTAAAGCTCTGACTATATAGTAGTCACTTGTTTCAAAAGATAGGCAGAGTGGTATTAAACTAATTATGGTAAAGATGGCCAGTTGGAATTCTGACTTCATAGCCTCTAGAAATATGTACCCATTTTTCCATATATTTTTATAAAAGTAACATTTGAATGAGGTCTTTCATTATCTCATTCTTCTGATGTTTTTCTTCTTATCTGTCAGAGAACCTCTACTTGCAAAGCAACCTGAGTTCCTCATCTGAAGTTGAACAAGCATATTTCAGAGTCTTAATTATCACTGTGTACAATAGGCTAAAACATACAGACTAAAAGTAATAAGTATACAATAAATTTTCTGTATTTCAATTCCCTGAGAAGTTTACATACCAGGCCTGGAAAAAATGAAAAGAAATAAGAATTTCCCTCCTTGAATCCCTGTGACCTTTTACCACTTCTTAAATATAACCACACTTTTTATCCAGAAACAGATCAGAGTAGTATTTCCAATTAAGCTTCCTTGAATATGTTTGGCTAACAAGATAGAGCTTCCTTAGTATTTCTTTTAGTAAAATATAGTCTGTGAATGTTTTAGTAAATATTTCTAAATATCTATATAGAGATACTTCAAAAATACCTATTTGAATGATTGAAAAGCACAGTTATAACTCTAACCTTACAAAATCAAACTATGTAACCTAATTGTATGTACCCTTATATTAACCTGAAATTTAAAAAAACTACCTATTTGATAACAAGGTGTGTCAGAAGAAATGCTTGGAGAAATTTAAACGTATTTGTAAATTATTTTCTGGAGAAAAAGTGAGAGATCACTGTGAACTTTCCTATATCTCTTTAAAAGCAGGCAGTCCTCTCAAAAACTACCTCCTGAGGCCACAAATCCCAAAGAATTGGGGTCTTCAGAGTTTGGGGTCTTAATCCAAAGTATTTTTAAAACTTTATCAAGAGCATTTTCCTTATCAACCACCAGGTGGCAGGTGGATCCGCTTTTCAGAGAGCGACCCCGACCCCGCCCTACCGGAAGCTGTCATGTAAAGGAAACCTCTTTGGCCACGCCTAGAGTTCAGCACCCTGGACACGGACAGCGACACCGCCCCGTTTAGTCTCATGACTCGCTGCGGAGATTTTTCACCTGACAAAGGAAATGGCCAATCTCAGTTGGTTCCAAGAGCCGCATGACCGACCAGTTTACAATGCCAGAGGTGGAGGGGGTTAAGAATTCCCTGATTGGGACATTTAGGCTGCCGGGGAAGCCAGCTGACATTAAATAAAACCCCATATTGCAAAATGCGGTTGTTTTTTTCCTTTCACTGCCCTTTGCAATCTAAGTGACTTGTAAATACTACCTTGCTGTGGGACAGGGATTAAATTACCCAACCTCCGTGCGTTGGTTTGTTCCGACAAAATGAGTAAGACAGCAAAGGCGGTGCAAAAGTCTGCGTGAGTTATGGCGGCGATAACTCCGCTTGAACAGCGCTGCCTGTCAGTTGTCCTAAGACAACAGCCTGGGGACAGTCTGCTTTTTCTCATTTTCCATGTCTTCTTGTTCTCATAAAAATTACTATTTGAGACAGACTAATTGGACGGAAGCACAAGTGTGTCTAGGAGTGACGGTTTAGGTGTCATTTTCCATTTGCCTAGCGGCTAATTAGATGAAAATCACATTTGTAAGTTTTAATCCTCATTTTAGAACAGCAAAACCTATTTCTGCCATAGGGCAGATGAAAATAGGTTCAGGAGAGCATAATATATTACCTATGACTCTGGTTTAGAATCTGAGTCTAATTAAATCTCAATGCTGGGGAAGTAGGTAGGCTAAAGATGAACAGTACCTTTTTAAAGTTGACAGATGAAAGCTAGCCGAATTTCACTTGTAATTTATTCATATTTTATTTGTAATTCGTCCGTATTGTGTTGACTGCTTTCTCTTTCCCCACCATGTTGGCAGAGATAAATTCATATCTTTAACCAGCAGAGGGCGAGTCGACTGCATTTTTTGCCCCTTAGATACTTCCTCTCGCTCCTCCCCCTCCTACCCCTGGGAAATTAATTTACTAGGCTTTTCAAACATAAGCCAAGCCCAGAAAGGTGTAATGGGAGGAGGGCAGCGCGCAGGACTTGGCAGAGTGCCCACTCTGGCAGCCTTGGATGTGTGGCCGAACCGCACTCCTAACGACACGTATTTTCTTGCTTGGGGCTGCAGAGGGAATTGCAGTGGTTGTTGCTGGAGAAGGCAAGATGAAAAGCAACCTCGCCCCCAGAAGCCATAGTTATTTAGGGTCACTAAGCTTCAGAAAATCGAGAGAGCCAGAGATAGCCTAGCAAGATGACGAGGGTAAACTACGAAAGTTCGAAAGAGGAAAGAAGCAGTTTACTTCTCAGGGCCAAAAGCTCTGTGCTCGATATAAAGAAAAAAAAAAAAAAGGCTTTCCTCTGGCTTTGAGACTCTAAGAACAAAAACTGGAGGATGGGAAGTAGGAAAGGGAGGAGATGAGAGCAAAGACTGAGTGCTGGCTGAGTCATCTTTAGAAGAGAACAAGCAAAGCAAGCCAGCTCAAGAGGAAAGACAATGACAGGAAAGCCTGCCAGAATGCCCAGCAGAGCAATAAAGAATGCTGTCCAAAGTTAATTTATTGTTAGGCGGAGCCCTCCTCCTTCTAGAGGGGCATACCACTTGCTCCAGAGGGGTGGTTTACCTTGTCGCGCAAGATTTTGCAGAATCTCCCTGGGCAGGCAGCCAGAACTCCCATTAATAGAAGATGCCCTTTCTCCTCCATAGATATATATCTCAGAATTCACCTAGTTCAGTTTCAAACTAGCAAAATTAATTTTTTTCTGGATGCCCATTAAACTAATTTTATGCAGTATTGCGTTTTCTCTCCCTCAGTCATTAAATTTCTGTAAAGCCTGTGTTTAAAGGACACCATCTCATTAATAAAATTCAATTTATAAGAGTATGAAATTCTCTTTAAGTTAGTATCAGGGAGGACAAGAGTAAGGTGTTTTGACAGGGCAGATCAATACTTTTCGGAAAGCATGATTTGACTTGGAGTTTCACGACTAATTTCATAGGTAAATTGCACTTTGATAATACAGCACACTTCTATTTCTATTACTATTTCTGTAGCTTTCCCCTTGTAAAGAGCACTTAGAAATTTTTTACACATATACCAACTTCATTCATGTGCACCAAGACCGAAACAAGTGCTTAAAATTGACTAATATAATCTCCTCATAGAAATCAGAATTATCTTCTTAAAAACTAAGCACTAAGTCATTTAACAGGCACTTAATAAAAGAGAATATACATATAGCCAATTGTATTCAACATCATTAATCGTTAAAGAAATGGGCATTTAACCCACAATGAAATGACTTTACTTATCCAAGAGAATGGCTAAATTAATTAATTAATAATAAAAGTTGACAAGTTTGGGGAACAATGAGGCAACTTCATCTATCCCACACTGCTAGAAGAGTGTAAATTGGTATAATTACTATGGAAAACTGTCTGGCAACATTTATTAAAGTTCAATATAAGCATACCCTATGAATCAGTAATTGTACTCTTAGGGATATATCCAATAGAAATGCATACATATTTGTACAAAAAGGCATTTACAAGACTGTTCATCAGACCTAGAAGCAATCCAAATGTACCTCTACAGTAAAATAAATAAATGTTATTATTACCATATGCAGAAATACAACAATGACAATTTTTTTAAAACTACTAAATGTGACCATATATATAAACCTCACGAACATGATATAATGTTTAGCTGGAAATTATTAGAGAGAAAAATCTTTTATATGATTCTATTAACATAAAGCTCAATAACTGGAAAAAACCCTGATAAAAGTGAGAAGAGTAGTTACTTTGGCAGAGGGAAAGATTGAAAAGGGGCATCATGGAGGCTTCAGAGTTTTGGTAATATTCTATTTCTTGATCTGTGTGGTATTTACAGGAGTGTGTTCCCTGTAAAAATCTATTAAGCTATACACTATGATTTGTGCCTGGTAAGTATGTTATATTGCAGTAAAAACCATGCTTTTAAAAATAAGACAGATTATATCATAACCATGTTTAAAACAATTTAATGTCTTCTTACTGCTTTGAGAATAAAATTTAAATTCCTCAGTATGACCTAGAAGGCTCTGCGTAAACTAATCCTATCTAAATTTCGAAACTCTTATTAAATACTTTGTCCCTCAGTCACCACACTTGAGTTACTCTGACCTTCAAACAATTTCTACAACATAATCTCTTTTCAGTTGGGGGGCCCTTGAGCTTACAGTTTACTCTACCTAGAATGCATTACTACCACCTCTTTGTATGACATATTTCTTTGAATCCTTCAACTCAGATTATGACATCTCTTAAAAGATTTCCTTGACTCTTCCATCTAAAGTCTCTGTTATTTTTTCTACTTGCTACTATAACAAATTACTACAATATCTTTAAGCAAATCAAGTTTAATATCTAACACTTCTGAAAGTCAAAAAGTCTAAAATGGATCTCGCTGGGCTAAAATCAAGATACTATCAGGAATGCTTTTATCCTAGACACTCAAGTGGACAATCAATTTCTTTGTCTTTTCCAGCTTTAGGCTAATTGCATTTTGGGGCTTGGGACCCCCTCTTCCATCTTCAAAGTCAGCAGTGTAGCATCCTCAAATCTCTCCCCGACTCTGACACTCTACTGTGTCTCTCTTCCACTTTTAAGGAGCCTTATGATAACATTGATCCAAGTGGATAATCCAGGGTAATCTCCTAATCTCAAGATTAGCTAATTAGCATTGTTAATTTCCCTTTGCTATATGACATTCACAGAATTTGGGGAGTAGGACGTAGGTGTCTTTCAGTGGGGTATTCTGCCTATCACAGTTCCCTCTTCTTTGTCTTTTTTTTTTTTTAGTACAACAAGATGCTTTCTGTACATGCACTGGTCACAATTTTAAATTGTTTTGTGTATTTGTTAAATTTTTCACTATCTGCTTCGCTCTAATATAAATTCTAATGAGAGTACAGATCCTATCTGGCCTATTCCCTTCTGTTCCCCTACTGCTGGTACACTGTAGGAGTTCAACAAGTATTTGTGGAAAGAATAAATAAATCATTATAATCTTAGCCTATGTTTTAACACTTAGCAACTTTGGTTTTTATCTTTTCTGCTTATATAAAAGACATATATCATGTCTTGGGGAAGTAGGGAAATTTCTAGAGAAATACAGCACAGTTTTTTTCAAGTTCTCCATCACACTAACTCACTGTAAAAAATCATGTCTACTGATTGAGGTCAATATATGCCACATATATATCTTCATCTTTTTATTGGATTTAAAAGATCGTTTATAGATTGCTGCCTCATGAAAAACAGCACATTACCAGATTCATGCTGCTGGAGAAAAAAAAAATCTAGGATGAAAAGTTGGAATTCTTTGCTATAGTCACAGGAGGAAAAATATGATGAAAGGGGCTCTAAGTATAATCCTGATATGCACCTACAAAGACAAGTGTCATCAGATAACCATTATTAATCTCTATTTTAACAGTTTGTAGTATGAGATACCAAAGATTGTTTTTTAAGTACTTGATGACTTGTTAATTCAGCAAATATTTATTGAGCATCTATGAGGTGTCAGGCACTCATCTAGGCTCTGAGTACATAGGTTGAATAATACAAAGTACCTACCTTTAGAGAGCATACAAATAGATCCACAACATTATATATAAAGAAATGGCTAGTGTTACAAAGGAGAAAAGGAATTGTGAGAAACCAATAGAGAATTTTGAATGGAGATTTGATTTATATTAATATTATAAAAAGCTAAGTCTGGCTGTTATATGGGTGAAGAAGGGAAACCAGTTAGAATATCATTACAGTTGTACTAGTAAAGATAATAGTGGTTTGAGCTGGGGTGGCAGTGCTGGAGCTAATACAAATTTGTTAGATTTGGGACATATTTTAAAGAAAACATTAACATGATTTAACAATAGATTTGATGAAATGATAAAAGAAAGAAAAAAATGCCCTCAGTTTGAATGTCTTAGTGATTGGTGGTGCTATTTACTGACCTGGGGGAAAGTTGGGGTTAGTCTGGGGATCGAAAATCAATAATTTTATTTCGGATGTGCTGAATTTGAAATACCTGTTAAACATCTCAGTTATTTCAAGCAGTCAATTGAATAGTTGGATCTGGGAATTTAGAGAAGATATCACATCTAGAAGTATGAATTTTAGAGTAGGGATTAGAAAAATCATAATTAAAGCAATGAAATGACATCACCTAAGGAATACATGTAGATAGAGAAGATAGCCAATACTAGAACACTTCAACACTTACAGATACAGTGAAGCATAGTGGCTCATGCCTTCCTCCTTTAAACAATTTCTTCACATGGCTTTCAGGGAATATTCTGTCCTTGATTTCCTCCTACCACATGGCTACTTCCTCCTTCAGTTTCCTTTGCTGGCCTCTCCTCATTAGGCCTCCTAATAGTGCAAATTGTCCATTCTACAAGACTCATGTCCTTCCTGTGGTTCTGGTAAAGAAATTTTGAAGTGCTATCACTATATAACCTGTGTCAGCTCTTTTCCACAGAACTGTCAATGCCCTTCTCTTACAAAGATTTCCTTTATTTACCTAACACTCAATCATCGCTACAGTCATTCAATCATTAAATATTATTAGGCATCTCTTGGCCTACCTGAGGGTCAGAATTTATAATATTGAATGAGGTGGACACAATCTCAGCCTCACAAAACTTAAGATGATAATAAGACAGACAATTAATTTGTTATAACAAATATGTTACAGGTCATTATAAGAAGAATACAGGGTAATAGAATAACTCAAAACTTCAGGCAAGGGATAGGAGGTTGGGAAAGGCTGGGCTATGAAAGGGGAAAAGTTATCTAGATAAAGAGTAAAAGAAATTGTGATCTTGTAATAGGGAAAATTGTGTGCAAAGAGTTAGAAGTAATGAAAGGACAGTGCATTTAAGAACACTGGAAAAAAGAATAAGTTTATCATTTTTTTCTCCTTTAGGATGACCAGCCTTAATACTTCTTGGTGACCCTCTAACCACCTTAAAAATTGATTATTCATTGTCAAAATTTATTTTTTATCTTAAAGAATATTTTTCATTAGTTAGTAAATATTATCCAATATAGATAAGCACTACCATGACATGATGATAAAATTTATTAATATTTTTGAAGTGCTTTTCAGGTAATTTTAGGACCATTTTAGAAGTATTTTTCTTTAACTCTTTCTTTTTTTTAAAAAAAAGCAACTTTAAAATGTTTTAATATCAGTTAATAAGCCTGAAATTGATCATTTAGGGTTTTTTTTACTTTTTTTATTGAATCATAACTGTATAAAATAGTTCAATCATGGATTACAGTGTACGGGCTTCATATACAATCTGAGATAATTTCATCCACCTTTTCGACATAACATTCGTGAGATTTTCTCATTTACTGTGTGAAAACATTTGTGTTCTGCTTTTAGTAATTTTCTCCTGACTCTTCAAAGATGTAATCTCACATCTTTGTAATCTCAAGTGTGATCTCACCCTTTATCTTCTCTCCCCCACCTTCTCCCTCCCCTTCCGTCCCTCTCCCCTTCTTCTTGTGCAATAACTGGGTTGTAACCTTCACATGAAAGATATAAATTTGCTTCATATTAGGGCTGTATTTATTGGATACTTTTTCTTCCATTCTTGAGATACTTTGCTACGGAGAATGTTTTCCAGCTCCATCCATGTAAATGTGAAAGATAAAGTCTCTATCTTTCTTTAAGGCTGCACAATATTCCATGGTATACAAGTACCACAGTTTATTAATCCATTCGTGAATTGATGGGCACTTGGGCTTCCTCCATGACTTAGCAATTATGAATTGGGCTGCAATAAACAATCTGGTACAGACATCTTTGTTGTAATGTGATTTTTGGTCCTCTGGGTATATACCAAGTAAAGGAATTATAGGGTCAAATGGCAAGTCTATTTTTAGATCTCGGAGTGTTCTCCAAACATTTTTCCAAAAGCGATGTATTAATTTGCATTCCCACCAGCAATGTAGAAGTGTTCCCTTTTCTCCACATCCACGCCAACATCTCTGGTTTTGGGATTTCATCATGTGGGCAAATCTTACTGGAGTTAGATGGTATCTCAAGGTAGTTTTGATTTGCATTTCTCTGATGATTAAGGATAATCAGAATTTCTTCATGTGTCTGAAGGTCGTGCACCTGTCCTCTTTAGAGAAGTTTCTCTTCAAATCTTTTGCCCATCCTGAGAGGGGGTCACTTGTTCTTTTCTTGCTAATATGTTGGAGTTCTCAGCATATTCTGGTTATTAAACCTTTGTTGGAGGCATAGCCTGCGAATATTCTCTCCCATTCTGAGGGCTGTTTGCTAGATATACTTACTGTGACTACCCCAATGGTTCATTAATTCATTCTCATGAGGCTTTGAGAATCCTTATACACATTAAGCACTTCCTCTTATTTCAGTTCCACAATATGAATCATAATGAATATAATAATTTATCAACGAATGTTTAATGAATTGTGCCTCACGGCTTGGCGCCCATAGCTCAGTGCTTAGGGTGCTGGCCACATACACCGGGGCTGTCGGGTTCCAACCCAGCCTGGGTCAGCCAAAACAACAATGACAACTGCAACAAAAAAATAGCTGGGCATTCTGGCAGGCGCCTGTAGTCCTAGCTACTTGGGAGGCTGAGGCAAGAGAATCACTTAGCCCAAGAGTTTGAGTTTGAGTTGCTGTGAGTTATGATGCCACAACTCTCTACTGAGGAAGACACAGGGAGACTAGGTCTCAAATAAATAAATAAATGGTGCCCTATTTCTAATATGCTCTGAGGGTGGCACTGAAAGAAATGAAATCTTCTAGGCTCGGCGCCTGTGGCTCAATGGGCTAAGGTGCCAGCCACGTACACCTGAGCTGGCGGGTTCGAATCCAGCCCAGGCCCGCCAAACAACAATGACGCTGCAACCAAAAAATGGCCGGGCGTTGTGGCGGGTGCCTGTAGTCCCAGCTACTTGGGAGGCAGAGGCAGGAGACTCACTTGAGCCCAGGAATTGGAGATTGCTGTGAACTGTGATGCCACAGCACTCTATCCAGGGTGACAGCTTGAGGCTCTGTCTCAAAAAAATAAAAATAAAATAAACCTTTAAAAAAATGAAATTTTCTAAAATTTAATAAACTTAAGATAACACCAGATTATGATGATGCAACCCCTGGAAATATGGGTATGGAAGAAGAAGTCATCAAAAACAAATGATTAAATATTACATGGAGAATTTAAATTATAACATTTTTGTCTGTGAAAAACTAAAGAGATACCCCCCAGTGTAGCCTTCAGTTTATATAAGAAAATTGAAATCCAGAAAAGTAAAATGTCCAATATTTTACCTTAAGTTAGTACAAAAAGAATTGTCCTGGGCCAGGTGTATTGGCTCATGCCTGTAATCATATGGAAGGCAATTGGGAGGCTATGGTGGGAAGATTGCTTGAACTCAAGAGTTTGAATTCAGCCTGAGCAAGAGCAAGACCCCTGTCTCTACTAAAAATAGAAAAATTAGCCAGGCATGGCCTCTGCTGCCTGTACCTATGGTCCCAGCTACAGGGGAGGCTGAGACAGGAGGACTGCTTGAGCCCAGGAGTTTGAGGTTGCAGTGAGCTACGATGAGGTCACTGTGCTACCTGGAACAATAAAGTGAGACTCTGTCTCAAAAAAAAAAAATTATCCTGGAAATCAGATTCTGAACTAAAATCTACTGCTTTTCTCATTATGAGGCTATCTTGACATCTCATCAAAGCACTTTTGATCCTTAAAAGTTTGAGGACCAATGCTTAGAAATCCATTGGTTTAATCAATAAGCAAATATTTATAGTGGGACTATGATATTTTAAGATTATTCTTAGTGCTATGGATTCAGCAGCAAATAAGTAGACAAAACTGCCCACCTTCTGGGATGCTAAAGAAATAATCAGAGCACTGATCCCAGCTGGAATCTTTATAGGCCTGGATACCTTTGAATTTCATGTGTGTGGGAGGGTATGTCTATGTGTATAATCTGTTTCACTTACATTCAAGTTTATTAAGATAAAATTTCCACACAATAAAACTCATTCTTTTCAAGTGTACAGTTTGATGAATTTTGACAAATGCACATAGCCATTTAGCTAAGTAATCAAGATATAGAATATTTCCATTACTCCAAAAAATTCCCTCCTGCCCCTTTATATTTAATTCCTCACATCACCTGCAGATCCTCCTAATCACTGATCTGATTTCTATCCCTGTATACATAGACGGGTACACATAGTAGGTACCCTTTCACATCTAGCCATTTTCATTTAGCATAATGCCTTGAGATTCATGCAAATCATTGCATGTATCAGTAATCAGTTCCTTTCTACTTGTCTCCAACGTTTGGTAATTGAGCTTAGTTTGCATATCCTGCATATGAAGACCAGGTGAAAAGAGAATAATCAAACAATGTGGAAAAATCTGGTCAGAGATGTTCCATTTATATATATATAAATAAAAGAGAGACCCTGAAAGGGATACACCTTGGTATTCAGTGAACTAAATTATAAGTTCCACCCTAGTGACTTAAAAAAACTGACTAGGGAAAACTGATTTGGGGATGGGAAAAATGATGGGAAGCAGGAATCCCCACTGGGAATTTGGAAACTCTTCTAGCCCTCATGTGGTTTTATAGGTTGTATTCACTGGCTATGGATAGTTTAAAAAAAAAAAAAAAACTTGGCTGGGCATGGTAGCTCAGACCTGTAATCCTAGCACTCTAAGAGACTAAGGTGAGAGGATAAATTTAGAGTTTAATAACAGCCTGGGCCAGAGAGAGTGCCATCCATACTAAAAATAGAAAAATTAGCCAGGCGGTATGGTGGCCACCTACAGTCCCTGCTATATGGGAGGTGGAGGCAGAAGGACAACTTGAACCCAGGAGTTTGAGGTTGCTGAGAGCTAGGCTGATACCACAAAACTCTACCTGGGTAACAGAATGACACTCTGTCAAAAAAACAAACAGAAAAAAACTCAAGTTGAAAATATGACTTTATGTGGATCTTAAACTTGCAGTATCCCTGGAGCTTGGAAAAAGTAAATACAAAATATCTCTAGAATAATACACCTATACCCCAGGCTTAAAATAATTTTCAAATATACAATTCCAAGGAAAGTAAGCAACTTGCTGAATAAAATTAAAAATCAACATAACAGACTGGGTGCCTGTAATGGATCACGCCTGTAATCCTAGCACTCTGGGAAGCCAGGAAGCTGGATTGCCTGAACTCAGGGGTTTGAGACTAGCCCTAGCAAGACTTGTCTCTAAAAAATAGCTGGGTGTTGTGGCGGGCGCCTGTAGTCCCAGCTATTCTGGAGGCTGAAGCAAGAGAATCACTTGATCCCAAGAGCTTGAGGCTGTTGTGAGCGATGATGCCAGAGCACTCTACCAAGAGCGATAAAGTGAGACTGTCTCAAAAAAAAAAATCAACATAACAAGGTATTAGAGAAAGATATAGAAGAAATAAAAACAGCTGAAGCAGACATGCAATGACTTCAGGTAATGGAATTATTAAATACATTATACAAAAAGACTGTTTAAAATATTAAATAAATAAAAGGCAAGTTTGAAAATAAGCCCAGGAAATCAGCCACCATGCAAAATGAGCAAGCATATTCGAGTAAAGAAAAAATAGAACTTCTACAATCGCTAAAAATATAACAAATAAAATTTAAAACTCAGTGGGTAGTTTTAAACACATATGAGGCACAGGTGAAAAAGAATAATCAACCAGAAGACAGGCAGAATGTAAGAATGAGAAGGAAAAAAAAAGAGTATGGAAAGAGTTTGAGACAGAGTAGAGAGAAAGGACAGATATAGCTATAATCGGAGCCCCAGAAGGATAAAGAAAAGGGATAAGAGCAATACTAAAAAGATAATTAATTAGAATTTTTCAAGACACCAAATCGCAGATTCAAAAGCCAAATAAATCTCGTATAGGATAAAAAACAAAAAATTAACACATGCATACATCATAGTAAAATTGCAGAACAGTGAAAATGAAAGATTATCATAGCCGGGCGCTGTGGCGGGCGCCTGTAGTCCCAGCTACTAGGGAGGCTGAGGCAAGAGAATCGCTTAAGCCCAAGAGCTGGAGGTTGCTGTGAGCAGTGTAACGCCACGGCACTCTACCCAGGGCGATAAAGTGAGACTCTGTC
>CAUYON010024901.1:0-27415 GCA_963573935.1 Arctocebus calabarensis | reverse complement strand
GTCTATTTTTAGATCTCTAAGTACTCTCCATACATCAGTGCATCTTAGGAGAAACTTACTAAAAGCAGAATACAAATTTCTTCCTACAATAACAAAGAAAATGTCCTGGAGGTTATGTTAAACAGTTTGATGAAAATATTTCAGATTGTATATGAAACCAGCACATTGTACCCCTTGATTGCACTAATGTATGCAGCTATGACTTAATTAAAAAATTAATTAATTAATTAAAAAAAGAAGAAAATAAGCATCCTAGCCCTGCAGTCACAAGGGACTGAATTCTGCTAGCCTGAATGAACTTGGAAGAAAACCCTGGGTCCCAGATGAGAACCCAGCCCCAGCAGAGCCCTTGATTTCAGCCTTGAGACCTTAAGCAGAGAATCCAATCACACTCTACTCAGATTTTTGATCTAAGGAAATGGTGAGATAATAAAAGAGTATTTTAGGCCACTAAAGATCTGATAATTTATTATGCATTAATTGAAAATTAATAGAATTGACACAATTTTTAAAATGAACAGCAAAGTTAGAGAATATACACCACTCACTTTCAACAATTATAAAGCCATAATAAGATAATTTGGGGTTATAAAAGGCTATGCATACCAATCAGCAAAACAGAGCAGGAAGACCTGAACTAAATTCAGCTATATGTTATAAATTGATTTTGATAAATGTGTCAGGTAAGTTAAGGAAGAATGATAAACTTTTCAACAAAACATCCTGAAACAACTGACTATCCCTATGGGAAAAATACAAAGTAAAGAAAAAGGCATTTTTGCACTAACCTGGATGGAATTGAAACACATTCCTATTAGTAAAGCATCACAGGAATGGAGAAGCAAGAATCCAATGTGCTCAATTCTAATAGGAAGGCAGTAGGTGAGTTAATACAAAGGGCGTGGTAGGGGAATGAATGAAGGATGGGGAACAGGGAGAGGGGAGGAGGGAAGAGGTGGAGGTTCGTGGTGTATGGCACACCTCTTGGGAGCAGGACACAATTATGAGAGGGACTTTACCTAACAAACACAATGTAACTTCTTTGTACCCTTACTGAATCCCAAACAATTAAAAAATAAATAAATAAACCTTGACCATTTGTACCAGGTTATAAAATTTCTAGAATGTAACATGGGATAAAAATCTTAGTGGAATTTACTTAGGCAAGCATTTCATAAACAGAACAAAAACAAAAGAAAGAAAATATATTACAAAAATGAATTGGAATTCAAACTTGAAAACTTCGGTTCTTTGAAAGGAATTCGTAAGAATTTGAAGATACCAGCCATAGTATAGGATAAAATATCTGCAAAATATTTCCTCTGGAAAATACCTTAATCCAGTATGTATAAAAATGACTCATCCAACTCAATTATAGATAGACAAAAATCCAATTAAAATTGAATAAGTACAATGAAGGAATATTAATAGCTAATAAGCACATGAAATAATGTTCAATGTCATTAATCAGAAAGGAATCATAAAAGTATAATGAAGTATCATTTCATACACAGTAGAATATTAACTTTTAAAAAGCTAACCATACCACGTGGTGGAAAGTATGTGGAACAACTATGGGAACTCTCATATGCTACAGGTGGCCATGTAAAATAATATAACAACTTGAAAAGTAGTAGCACAAAAAAAAAAAAAAGAAAAGTAGCTTTATGTTTTTAAAAAAGTAAACATACACCCACCATAAGATCCAGCTATTCCATTTCTAAGTGGTTATTCAAGAGAAACAAGACATATATTGATACAAATATTTACACGCATGTAATAGCAATTTTATACAGCTACAGTCATACAAACAAAACTAAATACTATTCTTTCTTTTTTTTTTTTTTGGAGAGACAGAGTCTCACTTTGTCACCCTTGGTAGAGTGCTGTGCAGTCACAGCTCACAGCAACCTCCAGCTTCTGGGCTTAAGTGATTCTCTTGCCTCAGCCTCCCGAGTAGCTGGGACTACAGGCACCCACCACAACGCCCGGCTATTTTTTGATGCAGTTTGGCCAGGGCTGGGTTTGAACCCACCACCCTTGGTATATGAGGCCGGCGTCCTACTCACTGAGCCACAGGCGCCACCCTAAATACTATTCTTGAATGACTTACAATGTACCTTTGATAGTTTGTTGCTCCTTTCCTCCAGCCCTCTGCAGAAAAAGAACAGGAAAAATATCACAATCAGAAATGTCCATTACAAGACGACAAATCTTTTATCTTAAGACATTTTGGCCTGGAAAGACATTTGATTTAGTTAAACAACATTGAGGTCTAGGAATTTGAAGTAACACATAGGAAGGCATAGTTGGTACAAAACAGGTGTAGAATTTGGGTTATTTCAGCTTCCATTCATAATGGTTGTTTTCCTCATTCACCCTTTTAAGTTAAAAATCACTACTTTTTTTTTAGCTTACATGGAATTTCAATGTTTTGGGGTCACTGTCATATTAAAATGTACTATAAGTATACAGGGCCTGTGGCTCAAAGGAGTAGGGTGCCAGCCCCTTATGCCAGAGGTGGTGGGTTCTAACCTGGCCAAAAAGACCTGCCAAAAAAAAAAAAAAAAAAACAATGCTATAATCTACATAAAAGTATCCAGATTGGTAGAATCTGTAAAGTACATTCTGTATTTAGCTGGACATTATGAAATCTAAAAAAAGTGGAGCTCATTATCATAAATTTCATTGTATATATAATCTCATTTTTATTGACTATACTATCTTTAATTAAATTGTTCTTTTATTATACCTTTTCTTCACCAGATGTACTTAAGCCAACATGCCTATTTCATCCATTTTGTTTATATTTTTGAAGCGACCACATACATTTTGGTAAGTCAGCTCAATCTTTGTACGTTTCGAATTCAATTAAGTTGAAAGCTTTGTCTCGTTTGATAAGAGACAACTACTGAAAGCTAATGCCTTACAGAAAAATGTTACAAGGAGAAAATATCATTTAATACAGAGAGAGGAAAACGTATCTTTATTTGACGTACAATCAAAGAGGGGCATTTCAACTGTCTTATCAATTGTATAGAAAATATTATTTAAAATCACATGGGACTTCAAATGCTTCTCTTTAACACATAGCATAAGAATGACCTATGTTATGTTTTATTTGACTTAAAAATTTAAGAGGCCCATTTTCTGCAGAAGCATGTTAATATTCAGTCATTCTAAAAATGGATTTAACTTAATAACTATACAATAGATTTAATTTTTGTTCACAGAGATGATAAACTGATGCATCAATTTTGCTGATTTGTATTCAAAAGTTGGATAATATTTTGGGGGAAAACTGTCTCAGAATATGTATTTTCAAATGGTTTTCTCAGGTTTCCCCCCTCTATACTGCAAGGTCTGTTTAAAGCCTGCTTAGCTAATATTTCAAATCAATAAATACATATTAAACTTGACCACAGGTCAGAGTCTGTGGAACACACAACAGATAAGTTTACCCAGGATCATGTGCCCAAAGAACTCACTCACAGCCTGGGAAGACCAAAGTGTACATGCCTCCATGTAATAATAAGATGCTTACCTGAGGGTGTTACAATGGAATGATAAAAAGCAGTGGCTCTCTACCACAGTGAATATGACATGAGTGAAGAAAATGTTAGGGTGCAAGTATTTCTTAAGGGTTAAGTTGAAAGGTGGTGGAGAGGTAGTTCAAGTTGGGGGATTGGTATAAACAAAGCACAGAGACACGTCTTAGGAGCAGAGTGTACACAGCGGCTGGGATAGAGTGAGCCTGGAAGGACAGGGCAGGAGTTAGTTGGAAAACTGTGAACCTTTGTACCTGATCTGTCACAGTGCTGTGTAGAGGGCTGAAGTTAATTATTCTAAAACCTTTTCCAAATCATCCAACACAAAATAGAAGAAAGGAGTATCAATCCATGATAATCTATACTTTGGAAATCAATGGAGTGGGACTGAGGACTGGATACTGCCAAGAGATTGGAAGTTGATGAACAGATATAAGAAACTAGATGGATAGTAGAATTGATAGGATCTGGAAATTTGACTGAACTCTTTCACCATGAACTCTGACCCTTCAAGCTGAAGATTCTAGGAGTAATGATTTTACAGTTAGTTTACATTTTTGTTTAGAAATACTGATTGTTGAGTCAGGTCAATCTGATAAATAATTTGAATTATCTCTTACAATGGCTTACAACAAGCCCTCACATTTTTAGTAATTTTTTGGTTTAATTTTTTATTTATTTTTTATTTTTTGAGACCTGCTATGTCATCCTTGATAGAGTGCTATGGCATCACAGCTCACAGCAACCTCAAACCCTTGGGCTTAAGCGATTCTCTTGCCTCAGCCTCCCAAGTAGCTGAGACTACAGGTGCCCACCACAAAACCCAGCTATTTTTTGTTGCAGTTGTCATTGTTGTTTAGCTGGCCTGGGCTGGATTCAAACCCAGCTCCCTCAGTGTATGTGACTGGTGCCGTAACCACTGTGCTACAGACCCCAATCCATGGTTTAATTTACTTTTTTCAATGGCTTTTGTTTTCTTTTAACATTATTGCATCAAGTAGCATTTTCCAGTTAAATTTTAGTTATCTGGAAAGTAATTAGCAAGCATCTCCTCATCTGCCACGCTTGTACTAATCTCTTAGGGAATATATCTCCCCTTACAAGAACACACACACATGTGTATGCACACACACGTATTGTACACTCCCTAACCCCCTGATAAAATCAGGAATTTCCGATTTAGGTAGGTTACATACACTATTTCCCATTGGGAAATTTCAGCTTTGAATACAAAATCATCTCTATGAATTCAATGATTTTATATTTATTTATATACACACACATACATATACATATGTATACAGATAGATAGATAGATGGAAACTGTGGGAAGCAAATAAATAATGGGATATTATATTGTGATTCAAATTAACAAGTATTAGGAAAAAATATGAATTTATCTTTGCCATTATAAGTGGATCTTCCATTTATTTATTACCTATATGTGACTCAGATTTCTAATTCAGATTTTTTTTCCATAAGACAATACTTTTCACAATACTGAACATAAACTATTATTTTTCATTCCCACGCTTGATTTAGGTTTTAACACTCAGAGAAAATACCTAAGTGATTTGAGGTATGACATTTCTCTAGTCTATGCTTCATTTGCTCCATTTATAAGGTAAAGAAAATGGACAAGTCAATCTCTAAATCCCCCATTATCTCTTTAAAAAAAATCCCTTTCCCCTGTAATTACCAGTATGATTTTCTTTTTGCATTTTTGAAAATAGAGGATTTTAAAATACTGTTTTGTAGTGATCCTTTTGGAGTTGATCTTTTAATCGGCAGCCATATTTATCCCATAAATTAGTCCTCAAAGGTTAAAAAGCAATCAATTCTCTACTGCTTTCCAGCTTTAATTAGTAGTATATGTTTGAAAGAGTTATTTGCATTCTTTCTCTAAAATTTGAAGGTCTTCAAGAGGAATACCAGAGTTATTTTGGAAAGCATAAGGAATTGAAGTTGCGGTATTCAATACAAACATTCAATTGCCTGGACATCTACAAGTCCCCTCATAAAGCTCGAGTAGAGGGGTGTCCAACCTTTTACTTTTTTCTTTTCTGCTGCTCATTGGCAGAATAAGCGCTGTCTTGAACTCACACATTAAATACACAGACACCAATGAAAGCTGATTAGCAAAAAAAAAAAAAAAAAGGTCTGCGCTTATGTTTTGTGATATCCAACATCTACAAATAAGCAAAAAATGTCCTCACAAAATCAGGATGCTGCCCTCAGGTCTGCACCCCTGATCAACGCTGCATGAGAAAATCAGAATATATATAGTTTAATAGCTATCTTAAGGAATGTCTAAAGGCATTCACTGATACATTAATCTAAGAATGATATAAGTCATCAAAAAATGTAAACTGAAAAGCTAAAGAAATGGGAAAATTGATAAGTTTGCAAAAAAGGTAGATATAACGATATGCTGATGTCCTGCCCATCTTCTGTTCTAGTTCTTAGCTCCTTAAATCAGATAAGAATACCAATGAGAACAACTTTGTATATTGTGTCATTCATTTCAAAATATACATGAATTGTCACACATTAATAATGCTGCATGGTAGAACTATTAGTCTCATTTCGTAGTTGCAAATTTGAGGCTGAGAAAACTGCAGTTATTTGGCTCTAAGCTTCAAAGCTAATAGGTGATACAGTCAGGTTAGAAATTCAGATTCATTGCTATAACATGACACATTTGTTTATTTTCCAGTGCATGAAACTAGAGAGAAAATCAGTGAGGGAAGAGGGTCTGGAGACTATCATCTCATCCCACATCCTTTTCATTACCTGATTATGCTCTGGTGTGCAATGTCCATATTTTTGTTTCTGCAATCCTGATTCATTTTATATTATCTTTGGTATCCCTCCACTGAGCATGCCGGGATAATTAACTCAATCCAATTTACCTGGGATTTTCCTGGCTTTAGATTATAATTCCTGTGTTCCAGGTAAACCCTTGGTCTCAGGGAAATCAAGACAGCTTGACCCAGACTGTCCTGGTTTTAAAATTTAAGCTTCTGTGTCCAGGGAACCCTGGCAGTCTCAGGTTCATCGCCAGAAGTGATCTGCAAATTAGGGCATTGTCTTTCTTTTACAGACCTTAGCTTGGCTGACTCTTTTGTCTTAACAATCTCTTATTCAGACAGGAAAGTACATGCTACTGTAAAGTCCAGCCCATGACTCTAACCATTTGGAGAAGCCAAATTTCCATCCTCAAAGATGCTGATATGGTTCTCTCAAAAATCAGAAATAATAGCACTTTTATAAGTTCGAATCTACCATTCATATACTTCACTTGCTTTTTTTTCTTAATTCATAGTAGGCATTTTTCCACTTAAAGAATACCAGATTGTAGGTGCTTCCTGGAGAAACATGGGGGAAAATTGTGTTTCTAGACATCTGGAGAAACAAATATTTTCTCACTGTTTATTTTCAGTCCCCTTTCCAATTCAATAATATTTGTTTTCTTACTGTAATACGATGAGCGGAAGAATAATGAGAATGCAAGCTGGTTTTACCTTGAGAAAGGCTTCAGGGAAAACAATTCTCATGCTGAAGTTGAGAATTGTGAAGTTTATTAAATAATTCTGCTCTTGATGAAACCATCAATAGCTGAGCACTTTACAAACATGGTTAACCATCACTGAACAAGGATAATATGTCACACATAACTCAGAAAAACAAACTTTCTTATAAAAAACCTTATAAATTTCCACTGAGCAAATGATTTGGGTTAAATTCTGTAACACTCTCCTAAATCATTTCTTTAAACCCACATGTGACATTTACATTATATGCAAACCAAGATCAAGAAGGATCTATGAATACAAATGTACAATCTTTAGCTAAAGTCATTTCCCCACTGGTCAAATAAAGTAAATTTGCCTAGAAAACCCAAGTTTCTTCTAAAATTGAGTAAATTATTAGATATTTAGTATTTTATTTTCCTTTTTTTTTTTTTTAGTATTTTAGTTCAGGGAGGGATCTTATGGTTAAAAGGTCAGAAAGGGTAGTGATTTAGAAAGTTCAAGCCTATATTTTATGACAACATTTTCAGAATAGTATTTAATTGTTAAATAAAGTAGAACCATTAAGCAAAGGTCTATGTTCTAAATTCATCTTCAACAATGATTTTCTTGGTGATCCTAGCCAGTTTCTTTTATTTCTTTTTGATTTTTGGTTAAAATGAGGGTAAGTTACATTTTTGCATCTGTAAGGTTAAGTCCAGAGTCTGAGTAGTACTTGATTCCTTTACCCAAGAAGTGTGCCATCAACCCTACATTGTCCTTGATGGGTGGAAACTGACCTTCCTGCCTTCTTCCTCCCTTCTTGAATTTAATTATGGTTTTCTTTCCTGTGGGCCTGTAGTCGTTGATCTTCTATTTTTAGATTAGTACTGTAGAAAAACAATATTTCCTTGATTTTTAATGATAAGGGAACTTAGGTGCCTCTGACTTTCATCTTTGGCTAATTATATAATTATTTTATAGTGGTAAAGAAAGACTACATTTAGCAATGGGGAAAGAAACATGAAATTGTTACACATTTGACTACATTATATTACCTTGGTAAGCAATTTATACCTGGATGATGGTCATTATTCTTTTATGCTTTTCAGTTATAACTTGAAATTTTTTAAATTCCCAATTACCTACAGTAAATATTTCCATGGGGCTTGCTAATGTAGCATATTTATTCCTCTCTTTTTGTAATCTCTTTATCTTGATGGTATTCACTCAGGCTGAAAATGTTATTTGGCATCTCAGCCCAGCATAAGGCTGAGAATGGGGATTTAGAGACTAGATCTCTCAGGAACTCTGATTGCAGCAGGTAAGACAACTTGGATTCCCTGATTTTCACTTTACTGATACATATTGACACAGGATCTGAAAAATATATATAAATAAGCAATAAATGGGCTCTTTCCTAACAAACCATTGAAGCATTATATTGTCATTGGGAATAAAACAGCAGCTGCTTGATTACAAACAGCACCATTTGGTAGGCTTCTATGAACACTAAACAAAAAATACCCGTTTGATTTCTTCATACTTCTAAACAAGGTTTGAAATTTTTTCCTTAAGCTATAATAAGGCCACAGAAATTAAACTGAGGCTACCCCCAGGAAAAGGTGTGGAGAAATTTTATGATATCTTAAATACTACCCTTCAGCTTGGGCAAAAATAATGAGTCGCCCTAATAAATTCTGTGTTAACATTCACTTGTTCATCAAAGAAATATTATATTCAGCAATTTTGCATCAAGTACTATAGAGTCCTGACCTCAGGGAGATTAAAATCAAATCAAGTTGGTTTTAATTGAAGTAAATAAATCTCTACAAGATTAAGTCATTTGTCCAAGGCCACCCAGCTAATAAGTGATGTGCTTTGGGCCTTGAACTCTAGTCTTCTGACTTCCAAATGAGTGACTTTTCTGAGGTCCCAGGGGATCTTGTCTAATAGTTATGAAATCACAGTTTAGTAATCCAAAGACATAATCTTTCTTTGGAAAACTTGGCAAACGGATGAGAATGCTTATGTGAGGTGTATGTGGGTGCATGTGCACGCATGCATGTGCTTGCTAACAAAGAAAAGGGTATTTCTAATAGAAGCTCTAGGAAGGCAAAATGTCCTCCCTGCAGAAGTTCCTTCCATACTATTAGGACTTACTCATGTGCATCGAGCAAAGACCACACTGGAATGGGAGCCAAGTGACAGCTGGTATGCAATTTTTAGAGTCATTGTCAAATCTAAATTCCCCCTAAATAAGAATGTAAAATTAAATTACAATTAGACCCACGTATTCTCTCACAGGAACTCACACATATTATCTCCCCAAGGGGGGAAGGGGCTTTGGCAGGAGAAGGCATATTCTGCAGACATAACTTAGTTATCTGATTATACATTTTGTCATAATTTATATTTTCTCATTTGATAGGCGTGATCCTCCTTCTCTAGACGTATTTGTTTGTTTACAGTCTTTTCATTTGATGGTTATTTTATTTCATTTCTGGGTCTAAATGAAGATAAAATAACTTATTCTCATCTAGAATAACTGCTACTTTCAATTTTCTATATGTGCTGTAGCATAGCTATTCAATATTAAGCTTGGCATCTAAAGTATTTAGGATTGACTGAAAGTGTTCAGAAAGGATAAAAGCTTAGTGAACTAATTCAGGAGAAAAATCATATTTATCGGAGCCAATTTCTGTAGCTTGACATTTTATGATTTACTTCTAAGCTGCTAAAATAGCTTAAGAAACCTTTTCCTCCTGGTCTGTCTGATTTTTTTCTTGTATTCTGCCTAATCCTGCCTGAAATTTGTGCAATTAATATTGATGCAGGCATCAAATACACTGACAATGATCACCTAGGAATTACGGCCGATTAAGAAGAGTTTTATACTTAACATGTCTGTTAGCTTCATGATAACTGTACCAGTGAGATTCTGGAAACCACAGATATTAGTGAATTTCTCGGATGCAATCAAATTTATACAGGAGACGATTCTCCCTCCCCAGGACACTTTCCAATTCAGAGTTTCATTTCAAAAGTTCTTACCTAAATAAATAGCTTTACAAGAAAAATTTAAGAAATGTTTACTCTTTGGATTAGAGTTAGGAAAAAAATGGAATCAAGAGCTCTGACTTGAAAATATTTGAATAACTTACCAAGTTCTTACTAGATTATCACATAAAAGAGGCTACTAAAGGGTTTTCCAAAAGGAAACCTGAACCAGTTGGGCACTTACGATGAAATTCTCCCTCAAATTATTTTATCCTTCAAGAACAACACAACAGGTTTTCCCAGAATGTCAAATTATTTCAGTTTTGCAGTTTCTGTCACCTCTTAAAGATTATAACAAATTTTGCCTAAATGTTCATTTTAAACATTCCAAAGGTTCTATAAATAACATATTTTAAAAAGTAAACAAATATTTTGACCCTCTCATAATACTGGTACTTGAATTTATTTTCTGAACGATGTATATGTATCAGTCATCTGACATTTGTAGAAATATAGATATATCACTCCAGATTTTATAACTTTTAGTCCTAAATGTACGTATAAAATAAATTAGATAATCTAAGATAGTTTTATTTATATCTAACATTATATCTTAAATTGGATGAAAACAGCTGTCATTAATTAAGGCCATATTTTGTGCCATTTTGCAAAAAAAGTATTTGTAAATAACTCATTTACTCTTTGAAAGATACAGGAAGATATTTTCTGTTTTGATAGAGGAAGAAACTGAGGTTCAGAGGGGATTTGAGCAATGTCATGAAACTAGTGAATGGCAGAGCTTGAGCTCAGAAACAAATCCCGTCAATTTCAAGTCTAGTCTATTGTGTTTTCCGAGTTCTCCTCCACTACAGATCAAATCCCAATAGGTCTAAGAGAGCAGGTCTGTGTCAAGTTGTACTGTGTATGTACATGCTTGAAGCTAGACTATGCAAGGTTTGCAAACTTCCTATTCAGAATATTTCCATGTGGAAAATGAAGACAGTCAGAACCCTTTAAGTTGCTGTGAACATTACATGAGGCTTGAGTATGAAAACACTGGGCTTAGCATAATGCCTGACATGTTGAAAATTCTCATTAGATGTCGGATGATGGTATTTTTAATGGTGGCAAAAATAACATTTTGATCTTAGGTCCAAAATTGCTCTTATCAATTATTTTCATCTGTCCTTCTTTTTCATTTGTTATTTGACTATAATGCCATATTGCCAGAAAAGTTACAGAAAAAGAATAGCACCAAGAACAATGCCATGATTTTCCACCCATAATCACTTACGCTCCACATTTTAACACATTTGCTGTCTCTATTTATTTGAAGTATAGATGATGTTTATTCTTCATTAGTAGAAAAATATAAATTATCATTACTACCTCTATTCTTACTAATGATGCCAATAATAACAGTATCTAATATTTAATGCACTTTTTTAGGAATGCTTCTAAACATTCTGTGTAGATTAATTTATCTCCACCACAATTTGATAAAGTCAGCATTACCACGATTCTTGTTTTCACACCTAGGAACTCTGCCCCAAGCCTCAGAACTAGGAAGTGGGGGACCCTGCTTTTAAGCAGGGAAATCTGACTTGAGTTCCCATGTTCTCATCTACAGTTAGATGGTAGGCGGGAGGACCTAGGACCCAGTACTGCCACCATGCAACAGAAAGGGAGGACCTAGTACTGCCACTGTGCTACAGAAAGGGAGGACCTAGTACTGCCACTGTCCAACCAATTGTCAGCTGCTACAATGAAGCCATGTTGAGTTGTTACTAATCATCTGTGAAATTGATCTTAATGAATACAACAGTAAACTATTCAAGATTTTATGTCTCCTGAATTCACAGCACTAAGGTATTAAGAAGGTTATGGGCAGAGGAAAATTGGTGTTAATAAAGACACCAAACATCCCAACTTTCCCATACAAAGCACAGAGCCTCAAAATCCTTCAATAGTTGATCATGAGCTAAATTCCAAAATGAAGATGTTCTGAGAAACTTACTTAATGGTGAGGTATGACTTATTGTAATTTAGGCTATATTGATTTAAAAAATAACTCCTTACAAGAGGAATTTTATTGACTTAGTATAGCAAATGCATAGACTCCAGGAGAGAATGAGCCTTAAAATATCGCACCCCACTCAGTAACAATGCTGTATCACTTCGCTCTTCTGAATGTTTCTGGATGTAAACTTAACATTACACTGGCAGCCTCTGGTCCCTAGATCAAAAAGAATGTAATTAAGAAAAAGAAGACAAAACAAACAAAAAATACCTAATTCCACTCCTGATTTACCAGCAGACAGATCACTCATCTGAGAGAGACGATGTGGTCACAGTTAGATTTTTAATCAGCTATCTCCTAACTAGTCTCAAACTTCTTTCCCCTAAGAAAGCAAGTGTTCTTAAGTAAAAACAGATTGAACACGTTCCTGCAATGTTAGTTCCTGTCATGAAGAGAGATGCTGTTCCATGGAGGATACCTCTGAAACCACCTTTTGAAGTTTAATTTACAAATGGTCATGTGCCTTGTTTTTACAGTGTGCAATTGATTCAAGGTTACAATAGCTAAGTCAGTTGACATACACTCTCCTTTAAGTCTTTCCCTTTTGTAACTCCAATTGTAATTTTTTTACATGAAATAATGAGAGGCAAGGGTGACTTAATATTTTTCCCATATTTATGTCAGGTAGGAGGGGGATTGGATTATAATTCATAAGTTTGTGAAACACTCATTAGTCTTAGAAGTTAGGTAGTTTCTGGAAATAAAGTTGTAGTCTAAATGATCTAAAGTCTTTGAGGGTGTGGAGCTCTATTTCATCAATTAATCTTGCCCTGAGCTGAGGTTGTTAGTTATTCCTAGTACTTAAAATACATTTAAGAAATTGAAAATGTAGTCTAGTTGTTTTCTTCGGAATAACAATTTCTTAATAATCTAAGTTGAGTACTCTGAATTGACACCTATTTTCTCTTCTAATGATAGGATTTTTAAAAAAAAGATTAGGCTCAGTAGCTGTAGCATAGTGGTTACGGTGCCAGCCACATACACCAAGGCTGGCGGGTTCGAAGCCGGCCCTGGCCAGCTAGATGACAATAACAACTGCAACAAAAAAATAGCCAGGTGTTGTGGTAGGCAACTGTAGTCCCAGCTACTAGGGAGGCTGAGGCAAGACAATCGCTTAAGCCTAAGAGTCTGAAGTTGCTGTGAGCTGTGACGCAACAGCACTCTACTGCGGGCAACATAGTGAGACTCTGACTAAAAAAAAAATAGCAAAGATGTTTAATAGTTTTTAGGATAATATTGTAAGAAAAACGTAACATCAGGATCTTTTGGCTAAACAAAGTGTGAGTGCTTGTAGTTGGCTTTTATCACCAGGTTATTTTTTTTTTTTGCTTTATGTAACATTCCAATTACCTTCAGAATCAAATCCAGAAATGCTTCCATGAATTTGTGAATGCCAACTCAATCTTTTTCAGCTATATTATTTATAAAACATTCAATTACTCTCTTGGAGTGGCTGCAATCAATTAGATCAATAATATGAATTTTAAGTAATCTTTTAATATTTATATAGAAAGCACAAATCACTAAGATACTTTGCTATCTTTTAGGTCAATAATCTTAGTTCTGATAAGCCTAAGATATTTTAAAGCAATTCACATATTTAAGCATCCACAGCTATTTCTCACCAAAATCAATCATAATACCATCACAGATTCTGTTTTCTGTCAACTTGGAGGTGCTTTCTATTTTCCTTCTAAAACACTTATTTCCAATATAATTTTCTCAGCATCTATTGATAATGGATGTTTCCTGAGGCTGGCAATAACCTAACTGGATTCCCATTAGTTTGAGTGGCCAAAGTTTATTCCTGAAAGAATTCTATTTGTTACAGTAAGCTAGATGAGAGTGCCAAGAATTTACTCACCAGACACTTGATTATAGAGGGCTCTGGTATGCACCATGGGCTGTTAAAACGCTAACGCATTCAATTATACAGTCTTTTCAGAAGACTTAAATAGCAACTTCGGAAACTGCGGTCTTTGGTTTTTCTAGTCGTCTTCAAACGTCATTGGTTTGCTATTGAAAATTAATTTAAATTGAAAATGAATGAAAGCTAATTCCATAGTGATGCCAGACCCCAAGCCCAGGGATTTGAGTGAATTAAGTTATGACTAACTAAAAGGAGTATCACTGTTTAAACATGAGACATTCCATCTGGACACTGAATTGAATTGGTTGAGCATCTATAATGAGAACTGAATACCGCTGGGGATAGCCAGGGTGAATACAGAGATTACTAAAATTTGTCGCTGTCTGTAAGGCAGAATCTTTTGTTATGGTCTTCAAAAGTGGGTGCATTCGCTCTAGGGGTTCTGCACCACAATCTAGAGGACGAGCCAAAACATCACTGCACATGTTTCCAGTCCATTGCTCACCACGTTGCCCCTCCCCCCATAAGCAGCCCAGCTCAGAGGACAACTGCCACCTACACCAACTACCTCCTTGTCTCAGCCACTTTCATCCCTCTGGGTATCCCACATCCCTTCTGTGACCATAGAAGCAGATTTTGCCTATAAATTGAGCAGGGTACAAGCATTAGTTAATGCTTCCAAGGCAGACCAGTGAGGAGTCCGAGGTGGCACATAAATAAGCCAGTTTTCTTAAAACTATTCTGAGGCATTTTTATGCAACCTATCAGACAGGAACCAGCAGACTCAATGCAGTCATTCATAACATTATTCTGCTCATTAATTTAATGTTCCTTTATTGATTTTCCTCTCTTCCCTATCTTATTTTGTGACTTCCTCACCAAGCTTCCTGGGAGTACCAAGTGAATAAATCACCTATGTTCAAAACTTGCACATATGAATGATATTTATGTTTTGTATTATATTCCAATAAGCAAATGCACATACATTTATAATGCATATATGTAATGAATATATGTAAATATATGAAAATTATGGTATATGATAAAAATATTCTGCTGAGGGAGCTGATTCATAATAGTTTCTACTCTGCAGTCAGGGTCTGCTATACATTAAGACAGAAGGGCCGGGCATTATGGCAGGTGCCTACGGCTACTTGGGAGGCTGAGATAAGAGAATCACTTGAGCCCAAGTGTTTGAAGTTGCTGTGAAGTATGATGTCATAGTACTCTACTGAGGGTAACAAAATAAGACTCTGTCTCAAAAATAAAACAAAAAAGACGAAGGAAAGCATAAATGATTTACAATGAGCTACTTCCTTTGGAAGCTGAAGCTTTAGGTGGGAGAAATGAAAAGAAGAAATTCTATTACATTCTTTTTCCGTTCTTCTTTTTGCTATAATTTGATATAATGCATCAAGAATGCCTTCTTTAGTGAGTAGGTGGGGATTGGTGTCAGTAGTAGTTATAGTCTAAAAGTGATGACCTTGGATGTCGATGCAGGCATGAGAGTCTAAGTTTCACTGCACAGAACTGAGGAATGGTCTGCAAAGAAGCAAATTGGAGATAAAATAATCAAAAGTCAGAAAGACATTCAAAGTGACTTAAGTAGTCAATTTAAAGGAACTAGAAAGAGAGATAAAATCTAGGCTTAAAATTAATTGGAAAGACATTTATGGGATTGAGCTTAGAGCTGGGAAATCCAATGGAGAAAAGGTTGATGAAAAGCTCCCTGCAGTATTCTTAGAGGACACGGGTGGTTGCTATTCTTTCTGGAAAAGATGGGCAATATTGTTGTCGCACCTGGAGTCTGACCGGCATCCTGTAATGGGCCAGAAATGAAATGCACAGAAAAGCCGTGGAGACACTAGGTTAGACTGGCATATGTAAAGGCAAAAAAGAAATTCCTAAAATGTTCAGCAGGTACCAAAAAAGCAAAAACCAACCAGACAAACCCTCTATGGTAGAGAAAGAAGCTGGGTTTCAAGGCTAAAATGGATTCGATTACCTTGTGACACATCCTTCTTTTAAGAGCTAAGTACAAAAGGTAGAAACCAGACAGGCTTGGGTCTGGTTGAGATGTGATAACTGATGTCTGTAGTTTCTTTTTATTTTATTTTTTCATTAAATCATAACTATGTACATTGATGCATTTATGGGGTTCAGTGTACCTATTTGACATACAATGGGAAATGCTTACATGGAACTGATTAACACAGCCACACCTTGCTTACTTATTTGTTGTGATAAGACAATTATACTCTTTTCTGAATAGTTTTCATGGAAACCAAAGTTAGGCAATGGATGACTTGAAAGTGAGACTATTTAGTCATCACTGTTATTTATTCTAATATGACTCTGACTGAGCATGTATACATTTACTGAAATTGTTTAAGAATAGAGTATTCAGGGTGTCCGTTCTTTCAAATGAAATTTTTCTTTGATGGATCTTTTGATTTAGTAAAGAGTTTACATGAAAGGATGAAAAAGGCAGGCGTGTTGTGCCTGGTTAATCTGAAATATTTCTAACACAGTTGAAAAACTTCAGGGTCAATAGGGACACAGTGACCTTAGATCATTACTCATTACTTGCTAATCTTCATAATTACCTTTTTTGAATATGTCAATTCTAAGGCAAAACTCCTCTAGAAAATGTACACATGTATACAGGGGAAAACAGGTTGGAATCTCTTCCACAGGTTGTAATATTTCATTGCCAGGCTCTCATTAGCGATGGTCATGGGATGGTCTAAAATAGGGCAATACTCTATTGGATTCCTTCCTCGTCTCTTGGACTTACCAATTTTTCATCTTCTTCTTTTTTTGTTTTGTTTTTTTGAAACAGAGTCTTATTCTGTTGCCCAGGATATAGTGCTGTGGTGTCAGCCTAGCTCACAGCAACCCCAAACTCCTGAGTTCATGCAACCATCCTGCCTCGGCCTCCCTAGAAGCACTACAGGTGCTGCCACAATGCCTGGCTAGTTTTTCTAAAGTAGAGATGGGGTCTTGCTTTTGCTCAGGCTTGTCTCAACTCCTGAACCCAAGAGATCCTATCACCTCAGCCTCCCAGAATGCTAAGATGACAGGTGTGAGCCACCACACCTGGCCCCATTTTCCACCTGATGATGGGCTCACCATTAATAGAATAAACTATTGTCACATATGTGATGACTGGAAAATGTTACATAATACGATTTCATGAAATGGGGTATAAACTCTCCCAGGGGTATTTCTATGTTCAAAGGTCTTCTGGAGAGGTGAGCTTTCTTCCACGTATATATATGCTACTCACAGAGTTAGACTCTGGTATGTGGCACCCTTCGATTTTAGACTGACTCATGACTGCTTCTAGGCTGACTCGTCTTCTTGAAAGCTGTCTAAGAAGTGGGACTACACAACACCACTATGTTGTGAGAATCCTAGGACATGATAAAGAGAGGACTCTGGAGAATTGCACCGCATGGCGTGAGAGAAAAGGACCATCTGAGTATCATAAATGCAGCCCCCATCTGAATCCAGCTTAGTGCATCATTAAATACAAGAACTCAGCCAATCAACTCCTACATTCCTGTTCTGAAAAACAGGGAGGGAAAATAAAACAGCTGCTTCACACCACTACATTTTAGGTAATTTGATACTCTGCAATAAACAATAAAACAACTCTTCTTCCTGAAGTTGTAATCTGAAGCCACCAAACAAGCCAACAACTTTCAGGTAAAATAAAAAAGTAAATCACTATTTAAACCTTAATCAGATTAGGACAATGAAACAAAAATGAATAACAAACAAGGTTTGTCCTTACTAAGCAATGCAGTTGAGAGTGAGATCTCTGGATACTGGCAGGTTTGGGTTTCAGCTCCAGCTTCACCTCTAACTTCATGACCTCAAATGATTAATTTGACCTCTCTGTCAGTTTTCTTGTCTGTTGAATGGGATGGACCATTGCATTAGCTTCCTGTGGCTACCCTAACAAATTGACAGAAAGTTGTGGTTTAAAACAGCAGAAATTTATTCTATTATAGTTATGGAGGCCAGAAGTCCAGAACCTAAAATGTTGATAGGGCCTTACTCCCTCCACAGATGTAGAAGAGAATCGTTTGCTGCTTTTTAGCATCTGATGATGGCAGGTGCTTCTTGGCTTATGTCTGCAGAACTCCTACCTTTGCCTCTGTCTTATCAAGACTTTCCTTGCTGTGCCTTCTCCTTTGAAGTCTGTGTCAAATCTCCCCCTGGGTTCCCCTAAGGTTATTTGCCATTGGATTTAGATCCACCTGGATAATCCAAGGATAGTTTTCTCATCTCAATATTCTTAACATAATTATATCTATAAAGGCTCTTTTTCCCTACATTAAATAATATTCCTTCATGTATTATATAAAGTATTATTTAATATTTACAGATTCTAGGGACGAGAACATGGGCATATTTAGGGGGATGATCTGCTATTCAATCCACTACAATTGTCTAAACCACTTTATAAGGATATTGTAGAGCACCAAATAAAATAAGATACATCATGAGCCTAGTAATACATATTAACATTTATTTTCACTGATTTTATCACCAAGAGACTTTTACATTACTTACCATGAACCTATGCAAAAACTTGTTTGACATAGAATTCCTCTCAATGAAACACAGAATAGAGTATTCAATCTTGATTTGTATAGTATATCATGGGAATATTTCAAACAAAATAAATTACATCTCAAACTATGAAAATGAATTGTCTGAGTATGTGTGTGTGTAGTTATGTTTGCCTGTGTGGGTGCGAACATGTATTACATTCAAGGAATATAAAATTCTTCCATTTCTCCTGTAGGACATAACTTCAACATGGTAGAAAACACCTTGAAAGCAAATATCCAGGTAGCCATTGTATTAATAATCAGTAGTCTCTGTATGTCTGATGTAAATATTTTCCAATGCATTTTCATTCCATTTTCACTTGCCTCTGTCTTAGAGAAAATACATCAACTTCTCACTTTCACAATGTACTGAAGAAAATAAACAAGTCTCACGCTGACCTTATGTTCTTCATTACAAATGTATAAAAGCTATTTTGGCATGCTCCTATGCTATAAAAATGTATTTCAATGTTTACCAAAATAAAGTTATAGCTTCCAAAGCCTTATGAAGTCCAAAACATACTCATAAAAGGAGGTACATTGATAGTGTTTTTTTTTTTTCAGTTTGAAGAGAAAAACTTAGTCATTGGTTCATATCAGAAGTTAGTACCTAATGAAAATAGTCAAATTTGTAGGTCAAATTGTCACCTTGGTAATCATACTATTAATGAAAAGAACAAAACCTGCTTAAAACCACTAAAAAATTTTAAAAACTATTCCAAAAGAGTCACACCAAAATGTTATTAAAATAAATTTTAGAGGATGAATGTAATAGTCAATATTTGTAGCTATTCAAATTTGTTTGACTTAGTCTAATTATTTCAAATTCATTAAATAAGTGGGAATTCTATTATTGCTTCATGCTATTTTACTTTGAAGACATAACACTCTTCATGTGAAACACTTAAATATATAGCACAAGAGGATATTAATTTTGATTTGATAATGAATATCACACACAAGTTAGTCAACATTTTATATCAATGTAGTTTCAAAGGGTGACTTATTTCAAAATAATTGTCAGTCATAAAAAGTCTTGTATGTCATTGAAGTCATTTTTAGATAGGAGGTGTTTTAAAATATCTCTTAGACACGATTGTAAGAGGGACTTTTCCTAACAAATGCAACCAGTGTAACATGGTTTCTTGTACCCTCAATGAATCCCCAACAATAAAAATAAATGAATAAATAAATAAATAAAAAATAAAATATCTCTTAGAAGAATTTAATATCTTGGGGTTTCCATCTTCTAAATTGAGCTACTTTTGGTTTTAATGACTTCATTAAAGCTAAAGAAAATTCTTAAAATGTGAAAAATGGAACTTAATAATAAAAAGTAGTATGTACAAAAATAAAAGAGATAGAGATGAAGAAAGCAGAAGAAAAACAGCAGCCTGTTTTTCTTTTCTTTGCTGAGATATTCTCATTAGTATTGATTAGGATAGGAAAAGTTACTACATGGGCATAAATAAGAGAACATTTTGTTTTTCATTCTTCACTGAAAGTGATAGAGGAAAAGGAGGCAAAATTACATCTAGGAATTGGGATTCTGTCCCTTATGAGACCGACAGAGGCAGAACAGAGTATAATTGGGGGCTACGCTGAGAAGAATAAGTTAAATCGACTCCCCTTGTCTCTTTCAAGTGCTCCAGTGGCTTCCAGCAGGATCATCTGGGAATACAACTTAGTGTCCTAACGTTCAAATCTTTACATTTCAAGCCTGTCACATTTCTACTAGTAGCGTGATGTGGGCAAAGCCTCTCCTGTGTGGCTTGGTCAGTCGTTTTTTCTATAAAACATCCTGCCATCCACAGATTTCACTTGTTTATCTTGAAACCCATTGAAGTCTTGGCAGAGAACATGATGCTGAATTTAAAGCCTTCAAAAAGAAAATAGATAGGGTCCCAGCAGCTGTTAGCAAACCTGCTGATTCTTCTCAAGCAAATAGACTCCATTGGAGTAACTTCAAATTGTGCTGATAATGGTGTGAGAAACGCTATTTGACATCCAGGATATTAATATCACAGCTTTCCCTCTCCTTCCTCTCTCCCATTGATTTATTCATATTTCTCCTATTAAAGTATTATTGAATTTATTATTTGGTCCTCCTGAGTCTGCAGTTTATTGCTTTTGACCAAGACTGGTATGAAGAGTAAACTGGGCAATAAATAGTAAATATTCCTTGGCTTGGTCAGTAATCATATTACTCTCATAGGGAAACATAGGTGCATTTAGTTGATGAGCACAACAACCTGGATGTGGAAAGGAAAAGAGCTGGCTAATTACTGGTGCTAGTAGCAACCAGCCTTGTGATATTTGTCTGCATTTAGAAAGTGTTATTGTTTTTTACTATCCTGTGATATATAGTTATTGACTAATCAATTAAAAAATACCATCTCTAACATCTACATAAATATCATTATGTAATGTCACACCAGCATTTCAGATAGTTTCTATTTTGGATTCTATCCCTCACCAATGAAGTAGGGGGAAAAGAATAGGTCAAATAAGACTTGGGCAACATTATCATTTTTTTTTTTTGCCTCTTTCTAACTTAGTTTCCTAAAATATGTAATGACCATGTTGCTACACAGAAAGGGATGTTTGAAAAGCAGTAAGTTTTTCTTCCATTCTTGAGATACTTTGCTAAGAAGAATAAGAAGAAGAAGAAGAAAAAGTATCCAATGTACTCAGCCCTAATATGAAGCTAATTTATAGCTTTCATATGAAGGCTAAAATCCAATTATAGCACAGGACCTTGGCATTTTTGAGGGAATACAGCCCCTTCTGTTTTCCTAACCAAAGTGTAGCAGCCCCTCCATTGAACAAATTTTAGTGACCCCTCTATAATCCTCTCCTTAACTACTTGACCTTTTGAGTCGTTTCCCAGAAATGAATTTTCTGCAACACAGCAAAGCTTCAGATTCTGAAGACACTTGGGCAGACTTCCGGACTACTCACCAGCTCCCACAACCTGCCCCCAAGGTATGGGGCCCCCTGTTGGTTATAGTATGACCTGCTCCAAGGGTTGTGGCTCTTCCCTTAAAAGCCCATGGTCTCCTGTTAGTCCAAGAGACAGATTTGAGGAAGCTTCTCCCTCCTGACAAGAGGTCTATCATATTGACAATTCTTTTGTTCATTAGCTATCCTAGTTGTCTCAATAATTGGATCTTAGAGCAACTGAAGCTAGACTGACACCCCATTGCGGTTTTGCTCATCTGGGATGGTATTGCTTGTAGTTTGGTGGCTGTGGAGTGGGGGAGAGCCCAAAAGCTCCTCGTAGCACCTGCCTGGCCATATTTGCCGGAGGGCAGCTTTGGACTCTCTTTCCGGCTCTGCTGTTACTGGCTCCCAAAACATTGGTGATTTCCTCCTGATTGCCTCCACAGAAAGGACTTCTGAATTTCGAAATTTGTGCTTGGGTGGGTGAGTGCTATTGGAAGGTACCACACGGTGCGGGACGCCCCTCTCAACTTGGGGACTTCTGAGGGAATTCTCATTTGTTTGGGTTTGGACAAGCCCCTAACCAAACAGAATGCTCTTCATTTCGTGCCTGTCTGGTGTTTCCTCATGTCTGAATTGGGCTTATTTTCTCATCTGGAACTCCGCAAAGGTGATGATGATGTGTTTTTCTTAGGGTGTTCCATGTGGAGGCACTTGATGCCCTTCTGTCTCCCATTGGTGGTGTTAATGTAGATTGCCCAGTCTAAGTGTCTGATTTTGTCATTGTATAATCACTTTTTGTCCCCTTGCACTAACAAGCAATCTATGAGGACATCATTTAAGACCATGTAAATATCCTGTCCTTCATCAAAATTTCCCTCTAGGTTTAGCATCCACTGATGCTTCTTGCCTGATCCAGTCTTTACTATGATAGTTGCAAAGTGGTGTTTTTCCAACTCCAGTGTTTTCGCATTTGGCATTCAGCCCTCAGTATTCCAGTGTGACCAAGAGTCCTTCCTGTCCCTTGTTTATTTATCTATTTATTATCACCATGGACTCATGAATTCCTATTTTCCGAATAGTTTATACCTTATTGCTATACTTAATTATTTCAGTGCTCAGATTGTCCCAGCTTTAGTCAGTGGGTTTCCCTTCAAGCTGTGTCACATGTTCTTTAGGGGTGTCCATCCTGAAGCCTTCAGGCAGTATGTGGGTTAATTGAGGGATGGTTTCCTTATCTGTGGTGTTGGATATCATGAAAATTATGCACAGGCCTTTTTTTTTTTTTAAGAGGCAGAGTTTTACTTTGTCACCCTCCTAGAGTGCTGTGGCGTCACAGCTCACAGCAACCTCCAATTCCTGGGCTTAGGTGATTCTCTTGCCTCAGCCTCCCAAGTAGCCGGGACTACAGGTGCCCACCACAACACCTAGCTATTTTTTTTGTTGCAACTTGGCCAGGGCCAGGTTCGAACCTGCCACCCTCAGTATATGGGGCCGGTGCCCTGCACAGACCTTTTTAATGCTCATCTGCTTTCATTAGCTTTTGTGTATCTAATATGTGGCCCAAGACAACTCGTCTTCTTCTAAAGTACAGGCAGAAAAAAAGTAAGAAAAAGCTTGGATATCCGTCTGGCATAACAAGATGTCCCAGGCTCATCTTGTACCAACTCTGCCCCAGGCCCGGAACCAGCCTTTTCTTTGAGGAGCCCTGTTTCTTTTTAGAGCAAATTGACATTAGACACCAAGATCTGGGCACTAGTAGTGATCCTACTAACTGAGTGGCTTTGCTTCCTGAAAAGGTGGCACATTTGAAACACTGACATAAATATACGGCTTTATAAAAATACGACACAGTAGAATCGTCCTATAAGCAAGAGAATGGTGGGATTTATGACTGTGTTATTTCGCAGGGCACTGGGGCTCTGTCCCGGGGCACTTAAGCTGAGCAGTGAGCTTCTCTTCTATCCGTCCTGGCAGCAGGTACCTGTAACTACACGAAAAGCTCATTTGCTTTGTGAATATAAAGTCCAAGCCAAATGGCCCTTCTGAACTGGCCCTCTCCTTCAGCCATCACCTGATAACAGGCTGGCCTTGAGACAGTAATTGGTTATAAAAGTACCTTTTTTTACATTTATTTTTATGGGGTGCAATGTACTGGTTTTATATACAATTTGAAATACTTACTACAAATTGGTTAACATAGCCCTCACCGTACTTTCTTAATTATTGCCTCAAGACATTTATACTCTACACTTAGTAGATTTGACATGTACCCTTATAAAATGCACAGTAAGATGAGCCCACTTCACAAAATCCCAAAACTATAGATGTTGGCATGGATGTGGAGAAAAGGGAACACTTCTGCACTGCTGGTGGGAATGCAAACTAATGTGTTCCTTTTGGAAAGAAGTTTGGAAATCACTTAGGGATCTAAAAATAGACCTGCCGTTCGATCCTGCAGTTCCTTTACTAGTTATATATCCAGGAGACCAAAAATCATTTTATAACAAAGATATTTTCACCAGAATGTTTATTGTAGCCCAATTCATAATTGCTAAGTCATGGAAGAAGCCCAAGTGCCCACAGACCCAGGAATGGATTACTACATTGTGATATATGTATACCATGGAATATTATGCAGCCTTAAAAAAGATGGAGACTTTACCTCTTTTATGTTTGCACGGATGGATCTGGAACATAGTCTTCTTAGTGAAGTATCTCAAGAATGGAAGAAAAAGTATCCAATGTACACAACTCTACTATGAGATCAATATATAATCACCCACACTTCCATATGGAAGCTACAGCCCAAGATGAAGGGGTAAAAGGGGGGGAGGGAAGGTAATTGGTCAGACAAAAGTACCTCTTTACAAAAGTACCTCTTTAACTGCAATGTCTGCTGGTGTTTACCTGAAGAACAAAGGCCCTTCTATGACCTTGTTGTTCTGGTCTAGAGCTGACCAGCAATGCTGACCTTTCCCCTTTTGGGCACCTCAGCCCATCTCATCTCCCAACAATGGATCTTTCTGTGCCTCCTTTGGGCTCCTCCTTTTCTCCCTGTAAACAGTTGTGAAACATGCTGTCCTTCCGGAGCTGAGCCCACTGAATGCTGGAGAAGAGCTCAGATCTGCTTTGATGTTGAAGATGGCCAAGGTCTTGTGTTTTGAGAAAAAACATGAATGTTTACTCTTCTTATTATTACAGCCTATTCCATTTTTAAAGCTGAGGGTTCACCTTCTAACCTGCAGTGCCCTGGGCTTCTGAGCTGCAAATTCTGTAGGTTATCCACAAGGAAGTGGGCTCACTGCATCCCAGGTTGCCCTGCAGGCGTCACCCTACTCTGAAGAGGTTAGATATTGGTCTCAAGGAACAGGATCCTGGGGCTCGGGAGGAAGATATTTAAGCAGCCTCTTACAAGGAGCATGTTCAACTTAATCAAGCAGGCCTCTCTTTAGCTAAATCCCTGTGCAAGGGCCTATTCTAAGGGCAGTGGAGCGGTAAGGTTAGGTCCAATTCCTGCCTCCAGGAGCCCTCCATGGCATGGAGAAACTGCCTCAACCAACTGGAATAAGATAGGCTGTGGTTTTTTCTTTTAAGAGAGAGCGCGCTGTCAATTCAAAGCAGTGAGAAGTTTTGTCAGCTCCTGGAGGCTTCATGGAGGGGGTGGCATGAGAACAGGATCCTGAAGGATGAGTAAGAAGATGAGGTGAGAGGACATTGGAAGCGAGTCTGGGAAGCAAGCCTTGCCTTCCTGGCTTCGGCTGAAGCTGCGAAGGCTGGTGTTAAATAGAGAGGATGTGGGACAGCCCAGACAGACCGCTATGAGAGCCGGAGTCCTCCCATCTATGGGCACCTCCTGGCACCTGGGTTAGGCATAGACTCTGGTGTGTCCACTGCCCAAAGCAGTGTCCTTAGGGGTGACCTCAAGGTCAAAGTCAGCAACCCCAGAGAGCAATTGCCACCACTAACCTCTACAGGGCTGTCATCCGGAGGGAGCTTATGACAAGGATGGACTGAGCTAGGAGCAGGACAGCAAGGACATGCTCCAACTGCACACAAAGCCAGTAAACCCAGGTAAAGGAACAATCAGTCAGTTTGAGGATGGAGCTGCTCTCATTTAAAATCAACTTCTTGTTACTTTCTTGGACTTTATAACTTAAATCATAATTTGTCTTTAGAAGCATGAGGAAAGTATAGCAAATTAAGGCCAGGAAGAATGGCTAGGGGACTTTGTGTATTTAACAGGGAGAAATGAAACCTCTAATGCTACTGTGCCACAGATTCTTAAAAATTTTGTAGGTTTCGCACCTGTAATCCTAGCAATTTGGGAGGCTAAGGCAGGAGGATTGCTTGAGGTCAGGAATTTGAGACCAGCCTGAGCAAGAGCGAGACCCTGTCTACATTAAAAATAGAAAAATTAGTCTGGCATCATAGCAGATGCCTGTAGTCCTACCTACTTGGGAGGCTGAGGGAGGAGGGTCACATTAGTCCAGGAGTTTAAGGTTGCTGTGAGCTAAGCTGATACCATGGCACTCTAGCCTGGGCAGCAGAGTGAGACTTTGTCTCAAAAAAAAAAATGATGGCACCTAGAGTTAAAAGCATAAAAGCAATGCATCTATATGGCACAGATATGCTTTAGTTAAATTCATAACATAATTATGCATTAAATGACTTTAAGAGCTCCTGATGTGGCAATAGTGAGAAATAATAAATGTAAAAGAAGCATCAATGTGTGAGGATCATACTGGGGACTGTTATAATAGAGGCGCCATCTCAATCCACCTCTGTTTAACTGACCAGCTGCATTCACAGATCCTTTTATTCCTCCTGTAAAACATACTGGCCAAGGCCCTCAGCACCCTGAAACCCTCGCAGCTGCTCCCCAGAATGCCTGTGGACCTCTGGTCTCACCTGTTGAGTTCTTATTGTTATTTCTGTTGTTGTTGACCAAGAGAGTCCTTTCCCAAATTTATTTATTTTTTTGTAGAGACAGAGTCTCACCTTATTGCTCTTGGTAGAGTGCCGTGGCGTCACCCAGCTCACAGCAACCTCCAACTCCTGGGTTTAGGCGACTCTCTTGCCTCAGCCTTCCCAGTAGCTGAGACTACAGGCACCCATCACAACGCCCGGCTATTTTTTTGTTTTACAGTTTGGCCGGGGCCGGGTTTGAACTCGCCACCCTTGGTATATGGGGCCAGCGCCATACTCACTGAGCCACAGGCGCCGCCCTCTTTTCCCAAATTTATTTATGCTGGTCATACTTATTATTGTAACAACATAATGTAAACAACTATAATATGATGTAATAAAATAGGAATAAGAAAATAAACAGTCATTCTGAAAGTCAAATGGATTGCTTTGGGGAAATGCAGCAAAGCCAAGTTACTAAAGAAAAATCTTAAGAAATAAAAAAAAAAATTCTAGTCTTCATTCTAGTTGAAGAGCAGATGTGTCTGAGACCAGATTCTGGGAATCTGAATCTGTCTCTTCTTTTTCTTTCATTCTTTTTTTAAATTTTTTTTTAGAGACAGAATCTCAAGCTGTTACCCTGGGTAGAGTGCGATGGCATCACAGCTCACAGCAACCTCAAACTCTTGGGCTTAAGTGATTCTCTTGCCTCAGCCTCCCAAGTAGCTGGGACTACAGGCACCCGCCACAATGCCCGGCTATTTTTTTGGTTGGTGCAGTTGTCATAGTTTTAGCTGGCCCGTGCTGGGGTCGAACCCGCCAGCCTCAGAGTCACAGCCAATTGATTTCCATCACCAATCACCACTGTGCTATGGGCATCGCCCCCTTGTCAATAGTCTATCCTTTCCCTTTGAAATCAAGTATTTTAA
>CAUYON010024899.1:0-40341 GCA_963573935.1 Arctocebus calabarensis | reverse complement strand
TGTAGTCCCAGCTACTTGGGAGGCGGAGGCAGGAGACTCGCTTGAGCCCAGGAATTGGAGGTTGCTGTGAGCTGTGATGCCACAGCACTCTATCCAGGGTGACAGCTTGAGGCTCTGTCTCAAAAAAAAAAAAAAAAAATTGGCAGAGACGATCTCCACATAGGGCTGTCCTCAGACTCCAGGAGTAGCATCCGTCTCCTTAGCATGGCCATAAACTGGGGTGAGATGCTGTCATGGATGTTTGCAGGCAGTTAATTCTGGCCCTAGGCTGCTGCTGAAGATGCTGGTGGGTGCTGGCAGGCAGCCCTGGCTCATCTTGGGGTACAGAGGCCTTCTCCCACCACAAGGCCCAGAGAGTTGCAGCTCTGCTGATTCTCTAGGTCTCCCAGAGGGGCACTAAACTTCCAAAGTATAAGCACCTGGGAAAAGACTGCCATTCTGCTGTCAGCGCAGGTGCACGGCAGCCCCGACTCTGACCTCAGGGCCAACCCCCCAAACACCCCACCCACTTCAACTGAGGCTTCCTGCTCAGTCCCTAGGCACTGGGACCTTGCCATTGCCTTGGTGGCCCAACCCTGTGCGGAAGCCCTCTCTTTTCTTCCCTCTTGCCCTACAAGTCTCTGCTGAATGAATGTTCTATTAACAAAGGATTCCTGGCTTGGTGCCCATAGCTCAGTGGTTAGGCCGCCGGCCACATGCACCAGGACTGGTGGGTCCAAACAACAATGACAACAATAACAACAACAAAAATAGCCATGCATTGTGGCGGGTGCCTGTAGTCCCAGCTATTTGGGAGGCTGAGGCAAGAGACTCACTTAAGCCCAAGAGTTTGAGGTTGCTGTGAGAGTGCTACAGCTCTCTACTGAGGGTGACATAATGAGATTCTGTCTCAGAAAAAAAAAACAAAAAACACCACTACCAACAAAGGATTCCTGGGCACCTAGGCCAGTTACGGCCTCTGCTCCTATGGAGAGAGTGAGATGCTGTCAGCACACTGCATGTTGTGATGGGGAAATTACCAGTGGCCTCCTGATCCAACTCAGGTGCAAAGAACACGGGGAAGGTTTCCCAGAGTAAGGGACACCAGGAAGAGCCCTGAGGAAGATCGCTATGTGCCAAGGCCCAGTGGGGAGAGCGAGCCTGGGGCAGAGGCTACAGAAGGGTGCAGCAGGGGCTATGGGACGTAGGTGCTGTTGGGGTGCATTTCTGGGCAAGGTGTGAGGATGGGTTGGAAGGCGATCAGAATGGAGGTGGGGTGGCCTCTTTGGAGGCTCCCACAGAGACCCAGGTGAGAGGCGATGGTGGCCAGACCCAGGGCAGGGGTGGGAAAACGCGGCAGGATTGAGAGAGATGTTAGAGACGGAAGCAATAGGACCTGGTGACTGACGGGCAGAGAGATGAGGGCCAGGGACCCACTAAGGCGGGCTCCCGGGTTTCTAGTGTGCACATCTGACTGGGTACATTCCTAGTGAACACGGGGGAGGGTCCACCTGTAGAGCATCCAAGTGGAGACACCTACCGGGTGGCTGGACATGCAGAGGTCCCAGGGAGAAAGAGGCCAGGCCCAAAGCGAAGGCTGATGAAGAAGGCACAGCCTGTGAGGAGCTGGAGAAGGAGCGGCCAGAGCCACCAAACCCCCCAGGGAAGGAGGTCTCAGGAGGGCAACGGCCCACAGTATCAGTGGCTAGAGGTGGATCAGGGTGAGGCCAAGGGACATTTGTACCAGGGATCAAGAGACTATTACCTCTTGCTGTCCCCCAGTTTCAACATCTCTGTCCCCAGCCTCCTGTCTCTGACCCCAGGTGCCTGTCTCTGTCTCCCAGCCTTGAATTTCTGTTCCCAGACCCCTTCTCTATCCCTCATCCCCCATCTCCGTTCCCTAGGCCTTCCCCACCTTCATGCTCCTCTTCCCCATGCCCTCCCTGTATTCCTCTTTTTTGAGACAAGAGTCTCACTCTGTTCCCCCAGGCTAGAGTGCCCTGGTGTCAGCCTAGCTCATAGCAACCTCAGATTCTTGTGTTCATGCAATCCTCCTGCCTCAGCCTCCCAAGTAACTGGGACTACAGGTACCCGCCATGACTTCCAGCTAATTTTACTTTTGTTAGTAGAGATGAGATCTTGCTTTGCTCAGGGTAGATGGGGGTCTCGCTTGCTCAGGCTGGTCTTAGGCAATCCTGTCTTGGCCTTCCAGATTGCTAAGATGACAGGCATGAGCCACTGTACCCATGCTCAGACTCCCACATTCCTCTTTCTCCCTGTGTCCCTTCTCTCAGAGCAGAAGTCTCAACAGCTTTCTAAGGAGAACTTCATGCTACCCCATCCCACTGGAGTCCTGGCTCCTGAAATCACTCCCCCCAAGCAACCACACACAATCTCTCACCACAGACTCATCCAGAGCTGCTGAAGGTGGGCAGAGAGGCGCACACAATACCACCGGCCCCTAGATGCTCCCCCTTCCTCCCCCTGGATGCTGATCCCCCAGAAGGTACTAGAGTCCAGGGCAGCTCGAGGCCACTCTGGCCCCCAGAGCCTTATGGCCTAAAGGAGAAAGAGGCAATGACCCTGATAGACCCATGCAATGTGAGAGAAGAGTCCCAGAGAATGATCTATGGATGTTGAGTTTCAGCAGATGAATCTGAGGAGGCTTCACGGAGGAAGTGATGCTGCATGAGACCTTGAAGGACTGGCAGGATTTGGTCATGTGGTGCTGGGAGCAAAGGCAGTTGCAGGTGGAGGGGGGCAGAAGGGACTGACATCAGGCCAGAGCCACGAGCTCTTGGCTACTGGCAGCTGAAAAGTGTGGCCAGAGGGACGGGAGGTCGCAAGGTGAAGGGCCCAAGCAGGCAGCTGGAATGCTGAAGACTTTAGACTGTGTCCATTCCTGCCTCTTGACCCAGGGCTTGTGGATCTGGTGCTGTTTCCCAGTTCATTCATTCATTCTTTCATTTATTCAGGAAATATTTATTGAACTCCAACTCAATGCTGGGCAGAGTGCTGAAGATTCTACAGGAAACAGAATAAAGTCCCTGGCATCACTAGTTTAAGTTTTAGGAAAACACACAAACGATAAAATCATGAACAAATAAAGACCAAAATTTAAAATCATGGTAGAGGCTGCCACAATGACTGGCCATTCTTTGACAGCAGAGTCTGTGTCTTATCTTCTGTCAGACTGAGGTTCCCTGAGGGCACAGCCTGTGCCTCCGCTCAGACCAGGGCAGAGGCTAGGAGATCAGGTGGCTTGGGGAAGGATAGAGGATAAAGCATCGGAGAGCAAGAGCGGGGGTGTCTTAGAAACCTCTTAGGAATGTACCCAGGGACAGAGGTTAGCAGAAGTCTTGGGAAGGACCCTCCTCCCAGTCAGGCCCAAGTGGGAGGGCTTCCCTCTCCTCCTCCCCTCTACACCTCCACCCCATTAAACCCTTAAATTAACCTCAGCCCCACCCGGAGCTGGAGAGAGTGCCTCAAAATAAATCCTAAATTACATGCTGCTTAGGGGCAACCACAGTTCTCCTTCCTCTCTCTCAAGCTAACAGACATGCCCTACCCAGTGTTGAGGGGGCCTCCCCGCAAAAGGGGCTATTTATGTAGTTTTTGCTCCCCCTCTTTGCTGTCTGGCCCTAGTTGTCTTTGGGTGAGGCCCAAGTGGCGACATAGCTCTCCTGGGAGGCAAAAGGGGGCAGGGGAATCTGTGAGCCTCTCCAGGGTCTGAGCAGGCCACGGGGGATACAATTTAGACACTTGGGGATGCTATTCACAATTACATCCAAGCAATGCGATAGGTCTGGACTGTCTTGGGCACATCAGGCATCTAGTCACCCAAGGATGAGGCCCGGACTCCAGCCTCCCAGAGCACGGCCTTTTGGGGACTTGAGAAAGAGATGACTTTACACCCTGGCTCCCGAGGCACGCAATTCTGAATACAGGGTTGGGGGCCCACAGCACCTGGCAAGGGGAGGATGGTCCCCTAGGCACAGGGAGGGCCTGGGCAAAGAAAGGGGGGAGCTATACGTGGCTACTTTGAGATCATGGGCATCGGCTAAAGGCCTCCTTGGACAAAGCCGCCTCCCACTCTGGGAACCTGGCCCCACATACTGGAGCTGTTGCCCTCAGAGAGCAGAGCTGGCAGGGGAGGGACAGGCGGGAGAGAAGGAAAGAGGGAAGCCAGTGGCAGACAGAGATGTGCACACACGGAGAACCACGGACAGGGAGTAAGGGAGAGAAACACGGAGACGGGCAACGACACAGGACGCTGGGCCTGGCATCACTCCTCTGCTCCCACGGGGCCTCGATGTCTGCCGCTGCCCACTGGCCCCAGCCGGGCTGCCCTGCTCTCAGCCCCACTGCCTCCAGGTGGCCGAAGGACCTCTGGCCTGCCATGGCCCCTGAGGAATGCTCTCCTCCTGCTCCCCGACAGTCCCCTCCTCAGCATGGGCAGGCCCCAGTGCAAGGCTCAGCAGTCAGCAAAGCTTCCTCCTGCTCTGCACCAAACCTGCTCGACCTCCTTCTGTCCCTCCTAAAGGCCCAGGCAGCCTGGCCAGCTCAGTGCCCTCCCCCGGGCCAGGGGCTCCACTGCCCCAGCATACCCAGCTGCCCAGGGTCTAGCCTTCTCCTGCCCCTCTCCTCCCACCTCCTCCTCCAGGGAGGCCTTGTTTCATGGGACTGAAGCTAAGGCTCCCTCTACCCTGGGGGGCTTCCTGGGAGGTGGGAGCCCCAGAGAGTGAGAGGAGGAGGGGGAATGAGTGGCCCCTCGCTGGGAGCCAGCCCAGAGCAGGGGAGGGGAGCCAAGATCAAGAGGAAGGGGAGGGGAGGGGAGGCTGAGAGAGCATGAGAAAGAGCCACTTCTAGGCCTTTATCCCTAGCCGAGGGACCAGGCGAGGCTGGGTGGTGGCATCACAGCGTCTGGAGGACTATACACACATCCACGTCCATGACATCACAGCCTCCACTGACGGGAGATGTTTGTACTCACAAGTCAAGTCGTGCTGAGAACTGTGCCAAGAACTTGGAGGAGAGGGTTGGTGTGAGAGTGAGTATGAGTGTGTGTGTGTGTGTGTGTGTTGGGGGGTGGGTAACAGAGGATTCAATCAGTGCTGCCTGGCAGGGGCAAAGACATTGGAGAACCAGGGAGATAGTCACAACAGCCCCCCACTGTAGAGGAGACAACATGTTGTCCTCCCAATCAAACTTGATTATCCCTCTGCTTAAGGCCCCATGACCCCCATAAAGCCTGGGGCACCAGGCCTGTCATTTAGCTGGAGGAGGCAACCCAAGCCACGGCCAGGAGCCAACCCCATGTGGAGAAGCAGTGCCCAGCCGAGGCAGGCACCAGGCCAGACACTTAGTGCCCTATTTACTCTGGCCAGGGCGGCTGGCACAGGTGGGCCTCTCCAGAGAGCAGCTGGTGGCCCCGCCAGCAGACCCCACTGCAGGCCGAAGTAGAAGCCAGGACAGCAGAGTGGGGAAGGTAGATGCAAAGAGACCCGACTCAGCTGCATACCTAACACTGCAGGTGCCAGGCTCTGATGCTCAGGGGAGCAGCCCTGGGAAACAGATCACATACCGGGGCCCCAGGGGAGACACTGCAGCTCCAGGCTGCTGGATGCTACTCCCCAAGGCTCCCAGCACAGGGGAGGCTGAAGGAAGCCCCTGGTCTTTGGCGCCCTGATCTGGTGTGCCAGGATATCTCTCAACTCTCCACATCTGAGGGGCCCGTTGTCCCCACGAAAGGCACAGGTGACTTGGCTTGAGCATGCACCATCACAGCATCTGGCCCAGCAAAGCTCCTCACTACACAGATGCTGTCTCCAGGTCCTTCTCTACCCCATAGGCCACGTAGATGTGCTCTGCACCCCTCCACAGCCAACACCTGCCACACAATGCCCACCCAACACACCCCTTCCCCCTACATAACCACCACTCTAGCAATGAGGCCACCCACACAGCCCTCTGCCCCCATACAATCTCCCCCAGTGCCACACTCCAAAGGGGGCCCAGGAGCCCAACATTCCTGCCCCTCTCTGTCTTCCCTCTCTCCTCCTTTCTCCTAGGTGGGTCCCTTGCCCCTGGTCCTCTATTAGGGCACACATAGTGGACACACCACTTCCCCTGCCTCTGGGGCTGGCAGGGCTGCGGAGCTCCAGAAAGCAGGAGCAGCAGCCTGCAGTGGCTCAGGGCCTCATAGCCTCTTGCTCGCCATCCCCCCATGGACCACCCACCCCTCCTCATTCCGGGCTGAGTCATCTCCACATCTGGAACCTCTGCACATCTGAAAGAGCTGGAGCTGTGTAGGCAGCTCCACGTGGACACCCCTTCCCCCAAACTCCATCTCCCTCCTACCTCTACGAGCAATTGGGGTCCAGCCCCACAAGCCCCACCTAGAGCAGGCCCCCTGTCACCAAGTAGGCAGGAGCCCCAGTGTCACCCGTGGGACCCAGGATAGCCATTGCCCATGGAACTATCCTTAGTAGCAGGTACAGTGGCCACTTGGTGCCCACTGCAGCGGCAGGCAGGACAGCACCAGCCTTGGAGGAAGCCAGGCCCAGGGCGGGGGGAGACAGGAGAGCCAGGCAGTGAGGAGGCAGTGGTTTGGCCCAGCAGGCAGAAAGAGTTTATCCTGGCACCCGTCCCTGAAGCCAAACATCCTCCACTAACCTCGCAGACACATCAAAGCCCGCAGGGAAGGGGCCCTTTGCTAGAGGAAACCCGTAGTCCTGGAGGCCTGACAACCTGGCTCTGGGCACAGGACCACCCTGTCCCACTCAGCAGCCTGGGCTCAGGTTGGGCACAGCAGTCCTGGAGGGAGTGGGGGGCAGAAGAAGACATTTCCAGCCAGAGCCCCATTCCCCTCACCCCACCCCTTCAGCACTGCCACTGGTGGGTGATTTCCCCTGGGAGGGGTGACAGAGTTTGGTACAATTTCTAAGCTTCGGTCAGCAATACAGGGCTCTCTCCCAATCTTGCCCCGCTCCCACAGCCTCCTGCCACCCTCCAGCCAGGGGAGGATGAGCGGGGCTCACTTTGTGTCCCAGCCTTTCAGCCCCAGGTGGAAGGGGGGGCAACCCCCTCAACTGCGGGGGGAACCAACTTCATTCCCCAGGCTCTGCTTTCTGCAGAGGACACCTCACCTCCGAGAGAGAAGGGAGAGGGCAGGGGGTTTAGCGGGTGGGAGAAGAACTGAGCTTGGGAAAATAGAAGCTGAAGTGAAATCAGAAGACGAGAACTGGGCTGCAAGCCACAGGGCCTCTCTGGGGGGGGGGGGACAGCTGGGGCAGGAGGAGGAAGAGGGGCTGTGAGGCGCTAACAAGGGAGAGAGGAGGTGCTAACATGGCCACTGGGGTGAGGGGATCCTGGAGCGGCCCCTAAAAGCTGGCCCGGAGATAAGGAAGCCAGATGGTGGTGGGGGTACATGGGTGGGAGCTGCCACATCAACACAGAAGGCTGGGGGTTTGTGCACGGACACACTCATACACAAATGTGCACACATGCACACGCCCACATATGCGTGCGTGCACACAACTGGAGCCAAGTCTGTCCTCAGCTGGGAGCCAGATGATGTGGCTGCTTAGAAGAGCTGTGATTTGAGGAAGAATGTGATCTCTTCCCCGCCCCTGCTCACATTCATTCTCTGCCTTTACAGCTTCAGGGATGTCCCAGGCTGTGCCTGCCCCGCCCACTTTAATCTGAGCCCCCAGACCACTTTGGAGGCCCTCCCCTCAAGATGCCCAGCTCGGGGTGGGGCTCCTCTTCCCACTGGCTGCCCTGAATCCCCACCTTCTGTAGTACTGAGACGTTCTAAGTCTAACCGCAAATCCCTGCAACATCTGGATCCGAGGCAGAGGCACCCACAGACAGCATGCAGTACAGCCTTCCTTTAAGGAGCCAGCAAGAACAGAGCCAGACATTGGGGATCCTAGGGGTTCCATACCCTTTTCTCCCTTCTGGCCACAGGGTACTGAATCAGAGCAGTGAGGGTAGGCTACAGACAGAAGGGGAGGGCAGGGAAGCGGCATGGAAAAGGGGCCCCAGAGGGCCAAGACCAGGCTGGGGTCTCTCAGGATCCTTTTCCTGGCCTTACTTAGCTCAGCATCTCCAGCCTCAACTTGGTGGCTTTGTTGCATCTGCCACCCCAGACAGCCAAAGCCCATTAGTGCAACCTCCCTATCCCTCCCCACTTCCACCTTCAACCCCTTTGCCTCTGCAAGGTGTTTCATCTCCTCCTCCCCTGGCCTGTGCCCCAGAAACCTACACTTTGGAAGGATAATCATTCTCAAATGCCATTTTTTGTCTTTGCTAAGCCTCAGGGAAGGTGAGTATTAGTCCAGCCCCTCCAACCCGCTCATTAGGATAATAAGCCCTCTGCACTGTAAATTGTCAGGTGCTCCATCCTCCCTCCCACCTCCTAGCCCACAGGTTGGTGGCTAAGACTTGGGGTCAACTCCAAAAGTGATCTTCCCCATCTGCACGCCCATCATCCCAAGAATGAGAAAAGAGTTGGTGAGCTTTAATTTCCAAAAAAATACTGAGCAGGAGACTCACACACTGGTCCCAGGGCCAAGAAGTCCCACTGGCAACCTAACAGGCACTCTGCCTCCTCTTGGAAGGTGGATGTTAAGCCAAATATTCCTTGCAGTACCCCCCATGGAGAAGCTCCATCCCTAGGGGACCATCTTACTGACTTGGCAAGTGGGGGGGTGTGCACAAATTCAAGAATAACCTTGCAGGGGCAGTAAGCAGTAGAGGCGGATTCCCCAAACCATGCAGCCAGTGGTGAGCGGGAGCCCAGTCTGGACCCCCACAATCATTAGTCCTTCACCGAGGACTTTGGAAATTAATTCCTTATCCCCTTGGAGACATCTGGCCCCTGACCTGGGAAGGCCCCTAACCAGCTTCCATTCAGTGACAACATAGCCAGTGTTTACTTGGAACAAAGCACCATGGGGAAATGAAAGCTGAATCAGAGCTGGCCAGCCCCTGCGGCCTGATGGGAACATTAGAATATGTCCACACATCTTCAAGGGAGAATGGCCAAGGGCTGCCAGAGACAATTGGGGAAGAAGCTTGAGGTGGGGGCAAGCAGGGAGGGGGCAATCACTTCACGCAGGAAGACCCACATCTAGGAAGGCTTTCTGGAGGAGGTGCTAATTTGGGCTGAGCCTTGAAGGATGAGTAAGAATTTTTAGGTTTCAGGGAGGGATATGGAGAAAGGTGTTCTAGTGGAGAAAACCACCCAGGCAGAGGCAAGGAAGGAAGCAGAAAGGGTAGAAGGAGGGGCTGGAGAACATGGAGGGCAAAGGGAGAGTACACTGGACGGGCAGGGGGAGATCGCTTATGGAGACCCCAAAGGTCTCCCTGAGATGGGATTTTATTCAGGTGGCAGTTGGGAGCCTCTGAAAGTTAGGGAGCAAGAGAATGGCATACTTCAACAAGGGTAATGGAGAAACCAAGCTTGAGGACTTGGTGAAGATGATTGTGATGGCCCGGGTGAGTCAGGCTGGACAGAGGATGATGACAGTGGTGATGAAGGAGAGGTGACATCTGAGACAGTCTCCAGTTCCTGTCAGCTCTCAGCCTGTATGGAGAGGCAGGCATTCCTGGTTAGGTCAACCTAGGCAGCACTCAATGGGCAGTGAGGAAGTAGAAAGGGAGGGGGGAAACCAGGAACAGGGAATTACTCAAATCTCCAGGCCCAGCACTACATCCAGGAGTGGTCAGTACCAGGTACTAGCCCTGCCCTCTCTGACTTGGCCCTTAGGTGGGGCCCAGAGCACTTAATGGACAGCAGAGGGGGCTAGTGAGCAGGTTGGGGGAACAGGCTGGGCTCCTGCAGCCTCCAGAGGGGCACCAGCATTGTTCAGAGAGAAACAAGATCCTACCTCCTTGCCCCCACCCCACCCCACCTCTGAGTGAAATGGAGAAAAGGAATTGTGGGCCCTTGTCCTCTACTAGGAATGAAAACAGCTAACATTTATTGCCATTACTCTATGCCAAACGCTAAGCAGCTTGTTTCATCCTCATAATAGCCAGTGTGATGAGGGAGGTACTGTTATGCAACTCTTCCCCCTCTTTTCACAGATGAGTTGAAAGATGCACAGACAAGTTGTGTTTCTTGTCAGAGGTCACACAGCCATACCATAGTGAAATGGCACTCTTACTAACATGACACAATACTGCCCCTACAGGCAGAGAGGGCTAGAGCACAGTAAGCTCCCAGCTTTGCAAAGATTTTTCAGCCCAGCTCATTAGCCTTTATCAATGTACCCAGAGGTAAGAAGAGGGAGATGCTAAGTGGAACAGAACTAAGCCTGGCTCTTCCCCCTTACCCAAGAGCTGGCTCCTGGACTTGGCTGAGACAGGCTGAGCAAGTCCTTCCACCCAAGCCCCAGTGAGGTGTTCCTCCATCTGCAGCAGAACAGCGTCTGCCCAGGCCTGAGGTGTGTGACACCTGTGCTGGACATGATGTCTCAAGAACTGCATGATTCTGGGCCTGATTCATCCCCCAATGCCCCATGTGCCCTGGCCTTCTCACCCTGTGGGCTACACTGGCTTCTGGGAAGACAGTGGGTGGGCTGGCTAACCTTGGAGGCCCTTCCAGCTGGCCCTTGTAGGATGCAAAGACAATCAGCTCATTCTTTAGTGGCTAGGCTGGGGGACACAGCAAGTACATAAGAAGACATTTCAAAGTTGCTTCTGTTGGGAAACCCCAGATGGAATTTGTCCTGGAATCTAGGGGACCCGCTGTCTGTATGAGGTCTCTGGGTCTCCCCACCCCCATGACCCTGTATGTTGGAGCATACATGTGTGCATATGCTTGTGCTTCTCTTCTGCTGCCAGATTAAGTGTCAAACAGGAGATGTTGACCATGTCCAGCACCCTTCTTCCTCTGGACAAGTACAGCCCCTTTCCACTAGTATCGGGGCCCCACAGTGCCCCACCCCCATCCAACCTCACCAAGAATGCTGGTGCCCCCAGAGCCATTATGGGTGCTGACAACAGGACCTGGTACTCTTAGCTAGGGCTTGGACCACCCACCAAAGGGTTTTTCCTCCTTCCCCATCTGTAGAAAGGTACGTAGAAGGGCATTTTGGTGTCATGGGAAAAATGGAGGGCCCACAGGCAGATTTCAGGAGCTTCCTTTGGACTCTGCTTGGTGAGTCACATGCTAGGGACTTCACTTTCTCCACAGGAAAGATTTGGGGTAGAGGGTGGAGTTTAGTCCTATGACAGTTTAGGGATGTGGGTAGGGCTGTCAGATTTAACAAAGAAAAATACAAGACATCCAGTTAAATTTGAATTTCAGATAACAACAGATAAATTTTAGTGTAAGTATGTCCCAAATATTGCATGAGACATACTTATGCTAAAAAAATTATTCATTGTTTCTCTGAAACTCAGATTTAATTAGGCACACTGTCTTTTGTCTAGCAACCCTAGATCTGAGTCAGGTGGAGGCCAGAGACCCAGCAGGAGGCTACACCACTCTCTCCCTGCCCCCAGGGTGCCTGCCTTGTCCCTTGGCTTCTTCAGTCCTTCTGGCTTCCCACAACTGTCCCTTGAACTCCCCACATTCTTCTCAGCATCCTCATTTGACTCCCCAGGAGACCTTCCTCCCCTAAGCTCAGCCATTTTTCTTTTCCATAAAGGCCAAAGCTCTGTAAAGCTCCAGGCCTGGGCAGAGTGGCAAGAACTGTGGAGAGATACCCCAGACCTGGTTTAGTGGTGGCTCTGATGGAGCAGTAGGCCCCCAGAAGCCCAAATCAGCAGCAACTCCACTGCAGAGCAGAGGCATGGGTGCTGTTGGGAGAAGGCCTCTGGACTAGATCCCCCTGAGCAAAGGGGAGTCTGTGTCAACTGTCATCTGCATGGGAGGAGGGAAGAGTGCCCCCCTCCCCCGCCCCCCTTCCCGGTTGGTTCCCTTCTCCAAGCTCACAGTCACCAGGAACTTCAAATAGAGACAGGATTCTTTGGGGCCACATCCCAATTCCACTTGGATCAGGAGACTGGAAAATTCTCTCCTCTTATGGGCAGAAAAGGGCTAAGAGGTCACAGGAGATAGAGACAGGAAAAGAGAGGGGCCAGGAGAGACCACGGGAAACAGACGCAGAGACTGGGATGCCAGACTCGCCCCCTGACAAGGGAAATGGAAACAGAGAGACGGAGAAAAACAGATCCTTCCACTGAAATGAATGGAGGTTAACGTCGGGAAAAGAGAGAAACACTCAGAAACCGAGAAAACTGGATGCAGACAGGAGACACTGAAACAGAAAAACCGAGACTGGGAGAAACCCGGAGAGATGCGAGAGGTTAGTCTAAGGCAGACAACAGGACTAGGAGAGATGACACCGGGAGAAAGAGAAAGCGGTGAGAGGCAGAAAAAGCGCAAAGCAACCAGAGGACTTGCTGTCTTGCGAAGTCGTGAAAGTTTTCAGGGCCCTGTCCGGAGTCCCCTGACCACCCTTCCGCGGGGCGGGAGCAGCGCCCACCCACAATCTCCTTCCCGGCCCTCCCGGGGTCCGAATCCCTTCCCCGCCTCCAGTCCCGGCTCCCCCTGTCCCGCCCGCGGCCCCCTCTGCGGCCACACCCACACCCCGCCAGCCCCACGGCGGGCGCTGGGCGGAGGGGCTCGGCATTGGCCAGCGCAGGTCCCTTCCTGGCTCCCGGGGACCTGTGCTGGCCAATGCCGCCACCTGCCGGCTGCACCCGTCAGCGAGGCGGGCCTCGAGGGCCCGGACGCCGCGGCCGCCAGGGTCGGAATCTGGCCCCTCCCAGGCGGGCCGGGCTCCGCAGGGTCTTTCCAGGAATCTGGATGGGCCTGCTTCGCCGGAGCCCCGGCCAGCCCGGCTGCCACGTTGCCCAGCAGTGGAAGCGGGGGTCTCTGAACTGGGTCCTTAATTTCCCCTTTGTCAAAAGGAGGAAATGTACCAACACCTCCCCTCAGGATTTTGCGGTGAGGAGGACACGAATGTGCCAATGCTGTGCTCCTCAGCGGTCTCCCTCCACCCGGAAATCTCTGGTCACTTTGAAATCAGCCAGGCCTCCCCCTCCCTCCCTTGGCCAAAACACCATGGGGTGACAGTCCCTCCCATACAGTCCCCCGGCAAACCACCCCAGGGCCTTCACCTCCCCCCTCCCGCAACCTGTCCCCACTGCCCTCTCCCAGAAGTCCAGATGAGAAGGGCCTTCAGCGGTCCAGCTGCCTCCGCCCGCTTTCCCTCTCCTCTTTCCCGCCAGGCCCAAAGCGTCCCCTTCCCAGCTAAAGTCGGGGACACTCAGGAGTTGAGAAGTTGGGAATTAAGAAGGCCTAACTCAGCGCTCTAGAGATGACCCCACCTTTGGGGATTTTTTATCAGTTAATCTCACCCACCTCCCAAGTCCCAAAACCCTACCCAGACCTCTTCCCCTCCCTTTCCTCTCCCTGCCTCAAGTCCGGCCCCTCCCGCGAACATCAGCTCCGCCCCCACCTCGAGGCGGGGCCCCATAGGTGGAGAGAAGTGGGAGAGGTCGCGGCCCCGCCTCTCCCCTCCTACCCTAGACACGGAAGCTCAGTGGCCCCCATGCCAGGATGTCCCACGCTTGGGTCTCCGGCCTCGCACCCACCTTGCTACTCAGCCTGCTGGTCGGTCTGCAACAGGCGAGAGCTCGGGAGGTAAGACTTCTCGGGCCCTACCCCTGGGGGTCAGGGGCCTGTTTCTAGAGCCTGTTTACCAGCTCCATTGTCAGGATTTCCTGGTGACCACTAGCAATTAGCAATTTCCTTTCTCCTTTTGCTGCGGAGGTGGAGGTGGGGGCCGTAGAGGCAGGCCCTGCAGAGCCTGAGTTCTTTCACCCTTGAGGGAATTTCACCACCCATCTGACATCTTAGTGCCTCTCTGTGAATGGGGACTTTGACCTCCTTGTTAGCCTTGGCCTGTCCCTCTAGCTCCTTCCCATCTGAGTCCTCGGAAGTGGGGCTTGAAGTTGGGATGCCTGGTCTAGCACGTCTCCCCAGCTCTGCTACTTCGGTGGACTGTATTTCTCTGCTTGTGCCCTAGACTCCTCTAGGAGGCACCTGCTGCCCTTCTTAGAAAGTAGAATTCCAGTTGGTGGTAGGGTTTGACTTGGCTGCCTGACCCAAGGCTGGAGTGACCTCTGAAATCTGTGATTGAGAGTGAGGCAGCGTTTGAGTACTCCCTTGGCCCTCCCATTCCTTTCACATAGACTCTACAGGTCATGGGGGAAGGCTGTTCAGTTCTGGGATGTGAGACTATTTTGAGAACTGAAATGGGTCTAGAATGCACATGTTAAACTTATTTCCATTTAAGAAGAGGGTGAATCTGCTCTCCAGTACAGGACGCCTTCACACAACTGAGCCCAGCTTTCAGAGGGGCTCTACCAAAGCCCATCCATGGACAAAAGTTATTGAGCAGAGTATTCCTTCTAAATTTCTGGGTGATCAGTTTGTGTCAACACTGCTGGTGCATCCTAAGGTTGACTCCTCCCACCAGCCCCAGGGGCTAGGCTGTTAGGTTGATAACTTGAGATTGCCCAAGATCCTGCTGTTTCTTGATCAAACTCAGGCTCTAAACCACCCTAGACAAGACCACTGGTTAAAATGGGGGGCAGAAGATCTGGGAGAACTCCTCTCCCTCCCAAAAAGGAACTCTGGACTAATTTATTAAATCTGTTAATTACTCTTCAGTTAGTTGGGGTCTAGGAGAGAGGAGGACAGTCTGGAAACTGAAGGATAAATGGGTGCTGCTAAGTGTTTTGGACCCCTCTGTGTGTCTCCAACTCTGTAGTTGCCACTATGTGCTATGTAATCTGGATTCAGACTCACTTACTCTGTCCTTCCATTTTCCTGTCCCTGCCAAGGGGACAGAGCTTGTGAGGAGACCTTACTCAGCTGTCCGGAATTACCCCAATTATTACTGGCTATTGTTGGTAATTTTCTTTTTTCTTCTTTTTTTATGATTGGTATTCTTTTCTTTACTGTCGTAATTAGCAATTGAAATGTTAGTTATTTTAAGTAAAGGTATAAAGATAAGAGTGTTTTCCCCAAAGCTGGCTTCTTTTGAGCCCTGGTTGTTTGTTCCAGGAGGCTAGGGTAGGGTGACAGGTAACTGCCCCCAATTTTGTGTGTTCCCTACTTATATCCCTCTCCCAAAGTCTTGGAGCAGCCAGGATGGAGTAAAACCAGGTAATGAATGAGCATCTGCAAATATTTCGACTGTTGAGTTTTCAACAGCAACGAACAAACAAAAGTCCTGTCCTTGTGGAGGTTGCAGTCTACTGGGCAGACAAAGTAAAAGACATAATATGTCAGATGTTGGTAAGTGCTATGGAGAAAAATTAAGCACACTAAAGGGAAGAGAGTGCTTTGGAAGAGTGGTTGTTGTTTTAAATAATGTGGTCAGAGAGGAAGGGCTTGCAGATTCCTGGGAGAAACATGGTCCATGTTTGACACCTAATTGCTATGAATGGGGTGAAATTCTGTAAGATGCATAGATGCCTGGCAGAACTAATGAGGAAGAGGGAGGAGCTTGTTTGGGAGTGGGATCCTCACAAATTTGCAGAGCAAGGAATGCCCTAGGCAGGAAGATGAAGGATGAATGGGGGGCCCAGCCTTATAAAACAGCCAGGTGTGTCCAGGGAACTCCTAGCACGTATGTGCAAGAGGAGAAGAAGGGGGGCCAGGTATGGTGGCTTATGTCTGTAATCTCAGCACTTGGGAGGCCAAGGCAGGTGGATTGCCTGAGCTCACAGGTTCAATGCCAGCCTAAGCCAGAGCGGGACCTCATCACAAAAAATAGCCAGGTGTTGTGGCAAGTACCTGTAGTCCCAGCTACTTGGGAGGCTGAGGCAAGAGAATGGCTTGAGCCCAAGAATTTGAGGTTGCTGTGAGCTGTGATGTCACGATGCTATACCCAGGGCAACAGCTTGTGACTCTGTCTAAAAAAAATGAAAAAAAAGGAGGAGAGGGCAAATTGTGGAAATAACCTAAATAAATGCCCACCAACCCAGGAATGGATTAACAAGCTGTGGTATATGTATACTATGGAATACTATTTAGTTACAAAAAAGATGGTGAGGCTCGGCGCCTGTGGCTCAATGGGCTAAGGCGCCAGCCACATACACCTGAGCTGGTGGGTTTGAATCCAGCGCCTGCCAAACAACAATGATGGCTGCAACCAAAAATGGCCCGGAGTTGTGGCAGGCGCCTGTAGTCCCAGCTACTTGGGAGGCAGAGGCAGGAGACTCGCTTGAGCCCAGGAATTGGAGATTGCTGTGAGCTGTGATGCCACAGCACTCTATCCAGGGTGATAGCTTGAGGCTCTGTCTCAAAAAAAAGATGGAGACTTTACATATTTTGAATTAACCTGGAAGGAGTTGAAACACATTCTTCTTAGTAAAGCATCACAAGAATAGAGAAGCAAGAATCCAATGTACTCAATTCTGATATGAAGACAATTGATGTTAGTACATGGTAGGGAGTAGGGAAATGAGGGAGTGGAGAGAGAGAAAGAGGGAGGGGGTGTGGGGTCACAGTGCGCAACACACCTCTTGGGGATGTGACACAATTATAAGAGGGACTTTAGCTAACAAATGCAAGCAGTGGGGCGGCACCTGTGACTCAATGAGTAGGGTGCTGGCCCCATATACTGAGGGTGGTGGGTTCGAACCCAACCCCAGCCAAACTGCAACAAAAAAATAGACAGGCGTTGTGGTGGGCACCTGTGGTCCCAGCTACTTGGGAGGCTGAGGCAAGAGAATCACCTAAGCCCAAGAGCTGGAGGTTGCTGTGAGCTGTGATGCCACAGCACTCTACCAAGGGCCACAAAGTGAGACTCTGTCTCTGTAAAAAAAAAAAAATAATAATAATAATAAAACAAATGCAAGCAGTGAAACCTGGTTCTTTGTACCCTTTGTAATGAATCCCCAATAACAATAATAAGTAGTAATAATAATAAGTAAATAAATAAATAAATAAATATTTTGACAAGCAAAAAAAAATTAAATTACTATTAATAGGCAAAAAAGAAAAAAGAGGAGGCGAGGGAATGGAGAAGTGGAGTAAGGCTGCTAACTGGGGGTCTGTACCCCAGCGAGCCGCTGAAGTAGCTTCTAGTGAGGCTGTTCGATGATCTGATCAGATTTGCATTCTAGGAAGAGTCCTGCCTGTAGTGTCTGGAGCGGCTTGGGTGGGGCTGAGGAAAATTGCTGGTGCCTGGACCCTAGGTGTTTGTAGGAGTAGCTAGACTGGAAGGGTGGGCAGAAGGAAGTAGCTTGCAGACTTGGGGATGAGGGAATATAGTGTGGGGGGTATGGTGCTGAGCGGGATGGAGGTGAGCAGACAGGAGTCATCTGGACTACAACAATTGACCTGGGGACGTGGAGGAGTCAGGTGGAGACAGGCTTGGGGCAGAGGCGGAGTCCATTGGAGACCCACTGGTGTGAGGTACCTGGGCAATATCTGAGTGGAAACCCCACACTCCAGATTATGACCCCTGACCTCTGCCTCTTTTCTTCCACAGGGTGCAGCCAGATGTGACCTCTTGTAAGTCTAGGACTTTGGTTGTAATTTCCAATCTGGGGTGCAGTGTAGAAGAAACAACCTAAATCCTGCCCTGCCTGCCTTGCCGGGGGGTACCTCATCCTCACCCTCTCCCAATCCAGCCAGAGACCACCCCCCAACTCTGCCACCCAGAGAGAGCCTCTACCCCCTCCCTCCCTCTGCCAGCCAACCACTGGGGCAGGTCTGTATCCCACACCTGGTCCTTCCTGCTGTAGGATCAGGTCATCTCCCCTTGGAGGGTCCCCTGGAGGAAGGGCAGGCAGACAGTCAGCACTCACCCTAATATTTAAATCCCGTGAAGCCCGAGTGCGGTGAGGAGGGGCTGAGGTGGGGGTCTCTGGACAGACAAGAGTTTCCATCGAGTCAGCACTGGGTGTTCTGGAAACACCCTTTTCCTGCTCTCCTCGTGAGCCTGGGTGCTAGCGAGGGTGCGCTCCTCCGCCGAGTGGCCCCTGGACGCCACATTGCTTCTTCCTCTGCATCTCCTTAGAGTAAAATGAGTGACATCAGAGCCACTGCAATACTCAGTTCTCACCCCTGCACCATGAGGTTGACAAATTCATTTCACCTGTGTCACAGACAAGCGAGGAAGTCCGATATGGAGCAGTAACTGGGCACAAGTGTGCAAGGCCAGAGCCCCAGTCCCAGGTTCCTCCTGCTGGGCTCAGAGGGCCCTACACGGTGCTCTGAGTGAGCTGGGATCCTTCTGCCTCTCCCCCTCCCTGCCAACAACCTTTCTCTGTCCCCACCTCCCCCGAGCAGCATCTGCCCCAGTGGATTCAAATGCTGTGGTAATAGCTGCTGCCAGGAGAAAGAGTTCTTCTCAGGCCCCTTGAGGTGAGTCGATGGCTTGCTCTTCTGGGCACAGTCCTTGGAGGGGTCTGGAGCACATAGAATGGAGCTAGATGTGCTGCTGAGGGGTGGCTGTCGGCTGAGGAGGGGGAGTGTGACTGGGCGGCTGGGCCCAGGGTGATATTGGTGGTCCCCGCCAGGATCTTCATCATCATCTTGCTGGTCATCCTACCCCTCTTGTGCATCTGTGGCCTGGTTAAGCATTTCTGCCGCAGCTGCACAGAGCCAGAGCAGCTAGATCTCCAGGAGTCCTCAGAGCTGCCCTCTGTGACCCCCCCAGAGAGGGTCAGGGCATCCCCTGCTGAGCCGCCACCTCCATACAGTGAGGTGAGTTTATTGGTCCCTGCCCTGCTCCTTAGCTAGCTGTCCCTTCCTAGTGTCCAGACTGTTAGAGCAGTGGGGACAGTGGAGGGCCTCACTCATGCCAGGGCCCTGGCCCTTGGGGAGGGCTTGGCACCCTGTTACCCCTCTGGCTGGTAAGCATGCCTCAGCTGGCATGTGGGACTCCACCTCAGTGGTGGCCAGTGCCAGACTCTGAGAAGACTCTGAGTCCCTTCTTTTCCCTGCAGGTCATTATGAAGCCCACCCTGGGCCTAATGCCCACAGAGCCCCCACCTCCCTACAGCTTCAGGCCTGAAGAAGGCGGTGGGCTTCAGAGGGGCGTTGACAACCCAGCCTTCTGAGCCGCCTCCAGCCTGGAATCTTGCCTTCAGCAGCCTCTCTGCAGCACCTGCTGGAGCAAGCCAGAGACTTCTGGGACCCCTGGAATGCCTCGCCCACCTTGCCATGGTTCTGGCCATCCTTGAATTTAACTTATTACTTTTCCTACCCTTATTCCACCTAGCTGTCTCTCCTATCCTGAGGGCTGGGCTGGTGTGATGATATCTGCCCCCAGCCAACCACATTAGAGCCTGCCAGAAGGAAAATGCCAGCCACCAGAGGTGCCCAACAGTGGAATGGGCAACTCTGTGGGGTAGGAAGAACCCCATTTCTGGAGGTCTGCAAATCTCCAATGGATAGCCTACTCTGAGATATTTGGAGGGCACCTCAGTGCCCACGGAAGATTGGACTAGATAAACTGCGAGCCACTGTCCAACTCTACCTGAGCAGAGAAGACCTCAATGTACTCTCTAACACATGGACTAAATACTTGTACTCACTAAATTTTAGCTGACTGTGGCTGAGAGTCTGTCTCTGGCTATGTGGGGCAGTGGGCGGTGTGGTGAGCCCAGGCACTGCTGTGGGGTGGGGGTCACTGAGCTGAAATCACACCACTGATGAGGCCTTCGGGAAGATGGAGAGGATAGTCCATCCATGGGCTGCCCTTGGGGAAAGGCTCTTTGTGATGCTTTGACCCCGAGTTCCTTGAGGTCTCTGGGTGTTAGCCTGGAAACAGGGTAGGGGTGACCACTGTGTGGGCCTCTAAGCCATCCTTCTGCTGCTTCCCCTGGGAGATGTGGAGCATTCCTACCATGAGTTGGGTAGAAGTTGGCTGGGAGGGGTTGGATCCAGGGAGCTCCCTGGGGCAGCCTGGAAACCTACTGGGAGAAAGTGGGGTTGGGAGGAGGCCAAAGAAAGGGAGTGGGGGGCCGATCTTTGGAGTGGGGCCCAGGAGACTGTGATCTGCCACACCCTGGAATCTCTTGGTGGGAGGGGAGGAGATGCAAGTCTCACCCTTCTTTTCCAGCCCTGAGGTTATGGGCACTGCCACTCAGCCTCACCTGCAGGATTTAACCCCTAAGAGAAAAGCGTTCACCATCTGCGGAGCACGCAGATGGGCCTACAGGAAAAGCCTGGAACTGGGGCCCAGGCCTGGCCATGCAAAGTGAGGGGGACCCTGGCGCCAGTTTCCTGGTGTCAGGCAGGGCTAGGCACTTCCATCCTGAGCCTTACCTTTGCACTGCTCCCTGCAGCCCACTCATGCTGGCTTCCTCCCCAGGCACTGGATGCTGGCCAGAGCTCCTGGGAGGACTGGCAGTAGAACTGGCCCTGGAGAGCTGGCAAGGCTGCTTCATCCAGGCTTTCCCAATAATACTCATCCTTGGAGCGTCAGGACTCAGGAAGGTGGCAGAGCCAGGGGTGAGGAGGTGGCACAGGTAGCCCCAAAAATGCCAGGAATAGGGCTGTCCAGATGGGGGTTCCTGGTGGAGACAGAGCCCCAGACAGAACAGTGACAAGATGGTATCAGAGTTAGCATTAGGAAAATGAGTCCAACCATCAGTGCAAGTTTCCCTTCAGTTTCAGGAATTGGTCATGGGTAATGGAAGGGAAATATGTGGGTGCTTTGTGTAGATGTGGCCAGTTTAAGTGAGAGAAATCCCAGAGCATATGTCGCCATCACTGTGGTGAAAGTCTGTCCCACTGGGAGGATAATGAGCAAAGGGCCTGGATGCTACATTCCTTTTATCAAAGACAACACAGGGCCATTAAATGCTCTCTGCTTGCAGCAGTGAGTGACTAAAAGAAAATGGCTGTCCTGAGACCCAATGTTGCTACAACCTGGTGCAGAAATGGCCACTTCTGTGGCTCCCCTGGTCATGGTTGGTGGGATGGAAAGGTGACCTTTGTAGAAGGCAATCTGGCACCATCCATTCATGCCACAGATATTTACAAAGCTCCTACTATGGGTATGATGCCTGGCACTAGGTATCCATATTAAAATATAAGATGCACAGCCAGGTGCAGTGGCTCACGCCTGTAATCCTGTGTGGATTGCTTGAGCTCATGAGTTCAAGACCAGTCTGAGTAAAAGCAAGACTGTCTCTAATAAAAATAGAAAAACTGAGGCAAGAGGATCACTTGAGCTAACAAGTTGGAGGTTGCTGTGAGCTATGACGCCATGGCACTCTATCCAGGGTGAAAACTTGAAACTCTGTCTTGAAAAACAAATAAATTATTAAGATAAAATGTAACATGCACATGATCTAGCAATTTCAATTCTAGAAATGAGCCTTTAGAAATGCTTATGCCAAAGAGCTGATCCAGATGTCCATAACACCACTGTAGCTGGGGCAGAGGAGTAAATGAAAACATCTTAAATGCCAATTGACAGGAGCCTACTAGATAAACCAATATGCAACCTTGTAAAAGAATAAAGTGGATTTGCAGCACCAACCCTGCACGGTGCCCATCATTTATTGTTAAAGAAGAAAGGCAAGGTGCAGAGCAAGGCCTCAGATCTCGGTGTCTAAGTGTATTCTCCATACTTTATGTATGTATTTTTTGCTTTGCAAATACACATATATAGGTAAGATCTAGAAGCATATGAACTAAGCCATGCTCACCACACTTTTAACAGTTGTTGGCAGTGGGGATGCAGGAAGCCAAGTGAATAGGAGACTTTTTACTTCTTATGCCTTGGCTTCGTGTGTTTTTTACAAGGAGCAAGCTTGGTTTTGTAAATTTAAAAGATTTGTTTACTGGAACATATAGGCCGCTTTAGAAGTTTGTGAAGATTTAATTTGTGAACTTTGGTCAACGGCCTTGCACATAGCTGTGCTGGGAAGAAGAGGCTGGAAGGACTTTAGATGTGGCATGCATGTGGTATGTGTGTGACCTCACGAATAGACACATGATGCTTTATGGACATGGAAAGCCTGGACACCTGTCAGACACATGAGGAACATGTGAAGCCCACATGTCAAACCAATGCAGGCCTTGTGACAAGTACTGGGTGTAGACTGAGGGAGACAGTGTGCTGATGGCAGGTGGAGCAATTTCACAATAACTGAGAATTCACAATGACTAAGAACTCTTCCCTAAGGGCTGGTTTAGCAACTCAACCCAATGGGATCACTGAATAAATGAGTGATTAAATGAGCATATGAATGAATGAATGTGGAATTCTGCCACATTCTAGATACTTGTAAAGAAACACGCAGCCTGGCCTGGTTAGCATCAAGGAGTGTCCCTCAAGGCTGTGCACTTGAACTTCAATCTGCAGGAAAAGCTACAGGGTGGGAGGGATGTGATGGGGAGGACATTAGGGCACTTGCCCCAGGGACAGAGGGAAGAGGAGGAAAGGGGCTGCTGCTGGGGGAAGTGGGGAAAACACAAGTCCAGCAAGCACCTCACCACACCCGCCAGCTGAGATTCAGGGTGCTGGCTTCTGACATTTCGCTTTCTGCAGCTAACATCTCAGGGCATCAGAGTCCCCTTCTGTACAATGAATAGTTCAGCTCCTTCCAACGCAGGAAGGAGGTGGCTGGGAAGGCCCAGGTGACAGAATTCAGAGAACTTCCTTAATGCCAACAGCCTTCCCCCACCCCACCTCAACACATACTCCTCTTAGGTGCTGTATTGCCATTATGCTGGCAGTCCTCTGTGCCACCAACCCCATCAAGCTGTTGCCTTTTGCCCCCTTGCAGTGATATTGCCATGTTCTTTATCTGTCCTTATCACTCCCTGCATCAAACTCCTTTCCATCTTTTCTCCATCCAGTGTACACATCTGGCGAAACTCCAAACCCCACTTGGATCCACCTGTTCCTCAAGGCCCAGCACACCTGTGCCATTGAACTTGCTTCCAAATCAAAACTGCAGATCTCATGCAGGCCCCCAGCTCCTCTGACATGCCAAAATCACCCCCCTCCCCCGTCCTCACTCTTGAGACGACTAATTCACACCCCCAACTCTCCTCAAATCTCCTACTCCTCAACGTCAGTTTCAGCTGGAGATGCCACCATGTGCTTCAGGGGGGAAAGGGATGCAATCACACCAGAAGCAGCAGTTTCCACCCCTGCCTCCTGCCCTGCCAACCCAGGCTCCACATGTCCCACCCCTACACCCCACCCAGGCTTCCTTCACTCCTGCAGTCCAGCACTGTTGCTTCCTCCTTCCCGGAGGGAGCCTTATCATCTGTTTGTAATGTGCCTGCTGCCTCTGCCTCGCCCTCTGCCTCACCCATCTTCTAGAAACCCCATCCCACCCCCTGCCCTCAGTCCCTTGGCACCCACTGTCCCACTTCCTCCCTCCCCATTACACTCTGTGCTGCTCTACTCAGCCCTTTGTCCCCATGATTACATGGAATTACTCTCATCCAGATCATCGGTGACCTCCATCTTGCCAAAGCCAAGGTCCATTCTCTGGCCTCTTTTCTCAGAGGCATTTGTCACACTTCGCCACTGCCTCCCTCTTTAGAAACTTTTCCAGACTTCTCTGACTCCATCTTCCCCTGGTTTTCCTGCTGCTCCCTGGCCACTCCTTCTCCAAATGGCAGTTGACTCGGAGGTCTGTCTTTGGCTCTCTGGTCATAGTCTTTTTGCTCTCCCACAATGGCTTTTACACAGTTCTGTGGCTACACACACCATCTATTGTTTGATGAATCTCAGCTCAATTCCTGCCAAGACCTCTCCCTGGAACTCCAGACTCGTGTATTTACCTACCTAGTACTTGCATTTGGATGCCTAACGAGGCTCTAATCTCACTGAAATGTCTTTCCCAAGGTGTCCCATCCTAAATAGATGGCACCCAGCCACCCAGCTGTCCAGACTGAAATGTCTGTCTCTTTCTCGTACCCCTCATCCTGCCGGGGCTGCCTCCAAAGTCACCACATCTCCATTTCGACCATTTCACCATCACAGTCCTGGACTGAGCTACTGTCATCTGGAGCCCAGACTATCCTAACTAGTTTGCCACCACCACAATTGTCTCCATATGTCCCTGCAGTTTGTCTGTCACATTGCACTTTGGGACATCTTGCTAAAGCATAAATAAGAAGTGTCACTCCCTTGGTTAAAATCCTCCGAAGCTTGCCTTTGCACTTGGAATAAACTTCAAACCCCCGAGGGCACCTGGGGGACTTAGGAGGTGCAGAACCTCCCTTCCCCTCACCAGCACCTCTGGCCGCTTCCTCCCTTCTCACCGCGTCCCAGCGGCAGTTGCCCGCTCTCTGTGCCCTGGCTAGCCCACGTCTGAGCCTGGGTCAGGGCCTCTGGTGGCTTTTCTGCTTGGAATCGGCCCCCTACAAGGTCTTCACACGCTGTCATCTTTTCACCATTCAGGCTCCTGCTCAGCTGTCACTCCCCAGCCACCCTGCACTAAGCAGTGCCTCTGGTCCCACTCTGTCACACCATCCTATTTTATTTTCTTCACAGCACATCTCAGCAGCTGAAATCACCTGCTTTACGTATGTGCTTACATGTTTACGGTTGGTCTCCTCTCTCTGGCCCTAGCTCCTCAGGGTCAGGGACTTGTCAAATTCATTGTCCTGTCCAGAGTCTAGTACCATGCCCAGCTCATAGTAGGCATCCTCTCTGATAACTTACTGCCTGCCTATGGTCATAGCCACCTCGATAGCAAAGACCAAAAGGGTTTTCAAAATAAATAGCCATGAAATGAGATTCCCAGGCCCTGTAAACACCCCTAGGTATCATCTGTTTGCTGGCAGTTTCCCGATTCAAAAGGAGTTGCTGAGCTCTTTCTTTCCCCCCTCGCTCCTTTTTCCTTCCTTCTCCCCCTCCCTTCCTTCTTTCCTTCCTTCTTTTCCTGCTTCCCTCCCTTCCTTCCTTCCTTTTATTTTTATTTTATTTTTTGAGACAGAGCCTCAAGCTGTCACCCTGGATAGAGTGCTGAGGCATCACAGCTCACAGCAACCTCCAATTCCTGGGCTCAAGCGAGTCTCCTGCCTCTGCCTCCCAAGTAGCTGGGACTACAGGCGCCCGCCACAACTCCTGGCCATTTTTTGGTTACAGCCGTCATTGCTGTTTGGTGGGCCCAGGCTGGATTCGAACCCGCCAGCTCAGGTGTACGTGGCTGGCGCCTTAGCCTGTAGAGCCACAGGCACCGAGCCGAGATAGAAATAGTTTTTAAATGAACTACACTATCCTGTTTTCTTAAATACCTTGATCTTCTCTTAATGACTTGGGGTGCCTATTAAAACATCAGCTGTAACACACTGAGATCTAGGGGTGCCCCCAAGAGCCAGTGGGCCTGGGATTTTGCTCCAACACTAAACCACCCAGAGGATTGTTCAGCTGCCACCAGTTGTTCCACCCCCTGCTGTCAGTGAATCCAGCTCAGCAAGCCCACCGCTGAGTGGATCTGCTGAGAACTGAGACCAGAATCCCAGTGCAGGCTGCTTCCCATTAGGGTGATAACGTGCCTTGCCCTGTGTTCCAGCCATCACCCAGGCCATCAAATGCGCCCACGAGCGCTCAGTGCACCTGTTCATGGACTCCTTGCTGCACTCCGGCATGCAGAGCACAGCCTACCTGTGCAGCAACATGGACAGCTTCCGCCAGGGCCGCTGCCTGAGCTGCAGCAAGGGCCGCTGCAACACGCTGGGCTACCACGTCCGCCAGCAGCCGCACAGCAAGAGCAAGAAGCTCTTCCTCCTGACGCGAGCCCAGTCCCCCTTCAAAGGTGAGTGCCCGGGGCCTGGAGCCTACTGAATGGCAGGACACAGTCACTTGTCTGATAGGCTCACAAGTTCCCTCGGCTCTTTTCCTGGAGGAGCTCTGGCTCCTCTCTTAGTGTTTTGGGAACTACACGGGCTCCAGACAGTGATGTTGACACAGCCTTTCTCCTTTCCTAAGAATGGGCCACCTTGCTGCCAAGAGCCAGGAGGAGAAACTGTGGTAAGTTTCAAAACGATCCTTGGGCGGGCCTCTCTCTGTCCACTTTCATGGCCCCCGAGAACAGTGATTTTCACGGTGTGCCAGGAGAGGCTCTTCGGTGGGCTGGAAACATTTTTAAAGATCATTAATTAAATTATTTTCAAAAGCCATTCAAAGCACAGTAAATATATATTCTTTTTTTTACTCTCTTTTTTTCTTTGATCAACATAATTTAAGTGTGCTGTAGAAGTTTAGCTGTAGGTTCAAGTGTGCCGCGAGATAAAAAAGGCTGAAAACCACTGCCCTGGAATGTTAGATCCAGAAGGCCCAAGCAGTTGCCTATAGCTGGACCACTCTGATGTCATTGCACAGCGACCTGGAGGGAGCTCAAAACCCAGGCCAGAGCCCAGGCTTTCATCTCAGTTCACAGAGATGAACATGCATAAAAACCGGGGTCCAGCCGGCATTTCATTTCACCTAAGGTTTGAATCATCTGGTCTTACAGGATATTATTGTCATACTGAGGTCCTCCCAAGCTGAGATTCAGCTCCCAGTGTTTGCCAGCCAGATTGTTAACCTCAGGGCAGAAAGTGAGCCCCTGCCCCTCTCTGGGTTAAACAGGGAGGTTGGAGAAAGTGCTGTGGCCACGTCCTGGACTGAAGCCAGCAGAGAAATACTCCACGGAAACCTAAATCCTCCTGGAGGGAACAAGCTGACATCTGTTGCCATTAACATTTCTGCCTAATCCTTAAAACAGCTCGGGAGTGATTTAGCATCTTACTGTTTTCACCCCCCACACACCCTCTCCGGGGCTGGGAGAAGAAATCTGGTGTTGTGCTGTTTGATTATTACCATGCAGATATTTGTCTGGAGGACCCAAACAGGCCATCACCACCACTTTGCATTTGCAGAGCGTATCATGCAAAACATCAGATGCAGCCATGGGCTCCTCACGGTTCTCTCAATAGCCGAGGGAGGCTGGCAAGGCTGGTTTTCATCTCATTTTAAAGAGGACGGAAGCAAAACTTGAGTGGGGTGCCCACAGCCACATGTCCTGCAAGGAGGCCTGGCACGGGGCCGCCTGACCCCCAGTCACAAGTTCCAGCTCCCATGCAGCTTACGTTTGAGGAACAGGATTCCTCTGTTTACTTGAACTTTTGCTCTCTGGCCAGACTTCCCTTCCCAGGGCCATGCGGATCCAGGAAAGACAGAAATCTGTGCTGGGCAGCAGATAGTGTCCAGAGCATAGTTGGGGTGAAGGTGGGATCTTTGGGGCCAAAGCGTGTCCTCTACTGTGTGTCCCTCAGGGTTGGGGGGCCAGCAGCAGGGCAACTTCCGAGCAGGTGAGGGGGTTTGGAAGGCCTCCTGCTTCAGGGAGCACCCAACTGCAGGCTGCCAATTACAGACTTATGTGGGTTAACCAGATAAGTTAACCTTTTAAATGGCAAAGCCACCTGGAGTGATTAAGCCTCTGAGATAATCACATTTCACCAGATCTATTTTAATCCTGGAATGTTAATACCCAAGGAACTGGTCAACGCACCATTTTCAAGATGGGGAAACCAAGGCTGGACAGGGAAAGTTCACTGGCCCGGGGACACAGAGTGAAGTCTCCAAAGAGCCAGCATTTAGACCCAGGACCTCCAAACAATGAGTTGAGTGATTTTTTTGTCCGTCAGTAACCTGCCCCTTCTGTGTTTGTGGGGTTTGAGGAGCGCGGAGGAGAAGAACAGGGGGTTGCTTGCTCCTTGAGGTCAGATGTGAAGAAAAGAGCTCAGTTTTCACCCTCCAGGGCTGAACTGGGCGCTTCACCTGGAAGGGCTGGGTCCAGCCTGAGGACATCTCCTGGAGGCTTAGAGACAGGATCAAGAGAAGTAAGAGCGAGAGGCACAAGCCAAGCTGGGTTTCTCCCACGTGCCTGCAACCCCAGGTGCCCGACCACGGGCGCTGCTGGTGTGGACTCCTCAGGACCCCCTTCCACTTAAATGAAGACCAAAGAATCTCCCCAGGGCAGCATTATCTCCCCCACCAGCTGCCAAAACCAATGTGCTCCTGCATTCACGCATTCTTCCAGCAGAATCCTTCCCCAGGGGGCTCACTGGAGATCAATAGAAGACAAGGCTGGTGTGTCTCTTTGTGACCAACTACTTATCCTGCTCCAAGTATCCCTGGAGGACATCTAGTGAGAACAGTCCCTGGGGGCCAATCGGATGGCGGAACTGCCTATAACTGGTCAGAATCCATGGCCCTCAGCCCCTGACAAAGCTTCTGGTGCTGAGCTGTGGCCTGTACTGCACACCCCCATACTGTCTCTGCCCTCCCAAATTCTTCCCAGTTCTGCCTCAGTCCTTCCCGTGAGCAAAGTCCTAATCCCTTCAACCGAGTTCCAGTTGCTCTGTGGTCACATCAAGCTGCCCTGGGCACAGCTGGAAATCACCCCCACGTGGGACTTGCCTGTTTGGAAGCCGCCACTCCCGGGATGCTGCAATCTGTATAATGCTACGTTGTCCGATACGGTAGTCACAAACTATATGTCGCTATATAAATCCAAATCTAAATTAGTCTAAATTAAATAAAACCCAAATTTCCATTTCTCAGTCCCACCAGCCACCTTTCAAGTGCTCAAATACATGGCTGCTGCCTCAGAGGTACAGAAATAAACCATTTCTATCCCCGCAGAGACGGACCCAGGACCAAGTCTCTAATCTAGTCTAGTCTTCCATAACTATGGGCTTCTCCACCCAGCGCGGCCATCATTATCTCTGACTTGGGCCCCCAAAGTATTTTCCTAGCCACTTCCAGCGTTTTGATGAGTATGTATAAAGTGTTCAAAGAGCAGCCTCGCCCAGGCCTGGTCTGCAGAGGAACCCCAATCTGTATTTTTCGAGGACGTCTAATTGTACTATGCATTTTAGTGCAGGGTCTTGTGGGGCAAGATAAACATCGCCTGTCGATTGTAGTTTCACAAAGGATGACTAACTTGGTTGGCTCGCATTCCTCTGGCTCCCAAGGTATTTTGACAAAACCACCAAAGGATCTATTTTCTACAACCCAGTCGCCCAGAACTCACTGCGAGGGGAGAGCAGGAGCAGACGAGAATTGGGAGACAGCCACCGAGTGAAACGGGCAATTCGTCGCCCACTTTCATGCTCACTCCCTCGAGAAGAACCTGCAGCATTTTGGGAGCCTGTAGTGAGAGAGAAACTAATCTGTTTTGAGTAAATCCTGTTTAGCAAGCGCCCCAGCTAATCTGATCCTCAGAGCAGTTGGTGCCGTCCCGGTGGAGGAGACAGAAGTGGCCTTTAGTGGGGGCATCTGCCCAGGCCCCATCCTGGGCGTGTTGCACAAACGGTCTCACTTATCGTTAGATCCTCACAGGGAGACAGAAAGAGACAAAGGGGGCGGAGATTGATGATGCTTAACTTCCCAGTGAATGAACTGAGCTCCAGAGACACGAGATCATCGTCCCAAGGCCATACAACTTGTGAGTGTCAAACACCCATTCAACCCTTTCACTTCAAACGGGCCTCCTCGGGGTAGGATGAAGGCCCACGGCTGAGTGACCTCCACTTCCGCGTCATTCCAGCTTGTGTCCCTCCTCCCTGAGCCCCTTCCCTGCTCCCTCTTTCTTCCTCTCCTCTGCTCCCCTCTTACCCTCACTCTGGGGAACTGGCTGCTGTCGCTCACTCCAGCTGACACGACCATCTTTTTTGCTCGTTGGAGAGATGACCGGCCAGACTAGGACCAGGGGAGTCTGTCTGGGGTTGGCTTTCTCAGCTACTTCTTTGGACAGTTGTCATTGATTTCCAGGGAGAGTTTCCAAAGAAACAGAGTGTCAGAGAGAGAGCGCAGGCTTGAGACGGCCCTCAGGAAGCAGTAAGAATCTTGGCTTTGCTGCCAACACTCACGGGCCCCTGACCTAATGACAAAAGCTTTGTGGGCCTCTGCTTTTTCAGGCACAGAGTAAGGGGCATGGTCATACGTGGGGATGAACCACTAAAAATGGGACCTGCAAGTGGGACTCAAAACCTCGCCCTGGGCAGCGCCTCTTGCTCAAAGGAGTAGGGCGCCAGCCCCATATGCCGGAGGTGGCGGGTTCAAACCCAGCCCCGGCCAAAAGCTGCAAAAAAAAAAAAAAACCTTGCCTGGTCAGTTCCACTTGGAGGAAGGAAGGGACAAGCCCAGATGAGCACCTTCCGGGAGGCAGGTGCTCCGACGGTGCCATCACATCACCTCCTCATAACCCGGTGAGACAGCTGCTGATCCTCGCTTCACGGAGGAGGAAGAGCTCCCGAGAGGCTGTGCGCACTCAAGGCCATAAGGGAGCAGGTGGCAGAGAAGACGCAGTCTCTCAGAGGACTCTTACTACACCCACGCCACAAAGAGCTGCAGCAGGACGCCAGCCAACGGGACACTCCTTATCTCAACACGCCCCCATCTCCACTGCTGTCAACGACAGACTCCCAGAGGAAGGGCCAAGCCCCTGATCTCAGGACATCAGAGCCTCATGTTCAACCTACACGTGGTCGCCAAAATAAATACAGACACACACACACACGGACACCGATGAAATTGTTTGCTTTTTTGTCCTTCATTCGAGGTCTAAGCTAATTCATGCCGCCCCCACCAGCGCTGGCTGTCTTGATTTGTCATGCCCGGGACACCATCATCCTGGGGCCCCTCAAAATGCCATGACCTTCGGCCTCCCTTTTGGGTTAGAGCATTTCAGTTCTAAGAACAAGCCCTCAGTGATTCCACACACCATCTCCCCAGGAGAAAATCGATACACTGAGAAAAAAGAAAAAAGCCCTCTGATGTAGAGCCATAATATTTCCCAAAGCCAATATCTCATGATTCAGAATCATTGTTGCCGTAGACAAGAAAGGAAAGAATATTCTCTTTTCACAAGTTCCACAACTTGATGTTCGTAATAGTTGACTTACAAAAAGAAATGTAAGTTTTTCTTTTTTAAATGGCACCAGCAGGATCCACACAGGATTACAATCCTGGGTTTTTCCCTGTGAGGAGAATCTCCTCACATTTCTGCTCCAGATGGAGTTTGCCTGATCACATTCAGGGTCAATGGACTATTGCATGCCTTTCATCTTTAGGACCTGACATAATTTCTCCTGCCAGAACTTGAGAATGTGTTGTACTGGTCTCTTTGCAGTCACAGGATCAAAAACATTTTCCCCAAATCATTTTTTAACACCCTTATTAAACATGTCATCACATAAAGTGAGCAAAATCACTCACGCTCTTTTCCTTAGCCTTTGTAACAGCATCATTGTGGAGGGAGTGAGGAATGTAGGCAAACTGTTTTGTTTTTAAAGAAAAATGCTTATGAAAATCCAGATAAAAACAAATAATTGGTTCTCGAGACAAAAGGCCATTGCATGTTTATTTTTTGTTCTTTGTAATATTTTGCTTTTTGAGACAGGAACTCACTTTGTTGGCCAGGCTAGAGTGCAGCGGCATCATCATAGCTCACGGCAGCCTCCAGTTCCCGGGCTCAAACAATCCTCCTGCCTCAGCCTCCCAAGTAGCTGGGACTACAAAACGTGTGCCACCACACCTGGCTAATTTTTTTTAACTTTTTGTGGCGACAGAGTCTCACTATGTTGCCAGGGCTGTTCTCAAACTTCTAGCCTCAATCAATCCTCCCGAGTTGGCCTCCCAACATCCTAGGATTACAGGGGGTGTGAGCCACAGTGCCCACTTGCCCTTTCATATTTAAAAAAATTAATTTCACTTTAAGATTTCGCAAAAAGAGTGAGTTTCCTAGTGCAGTCATACAAGATTCCCTATGCAGACATAGAGTTTTTCAGGAATGCTACTGTAAACACAACGGCACTTCAGACACCAGTCCAGGCTCCCTCTAAGCCTTGCCTTGATGACGTCAGGAAGCAGCTCGCTTTGGCAGATTCTGACCTCCTGCTTACATCCCACTCTAGGGATCCACTTGGGGGCAGGAAATTCTCATTCATAGGATATGCAAGCTAAAAGGGACTTCGCACCCTCCCCCAGAATTCTGAACCATAGCATCTCAGACATGGAAATCGATCGCCTCCTACTCACAATTTAAGAAAAAGGGAAGACAAAACTGCATCTCCAAGACAGGGACCTGAAACATTTATCCCCATTCAGGAGGCAGGAGGGAGGCCTCGGTGGCAGTGATAGCCCAGGATGGATGTCAGCGGGTCCCAGCCAGCGGGCACTTTGTTTTGACCACAGCTGTTCTGCAGGGGCTGTTTACTGTCAAAGGGCAGACTCAGCCTGCAGCACCACAACGCCAGGAGTCAGGGGAAAGGTCTTTTGAAATTAGACAGACACCTGTGTTTAAATTCTGTTCCACCTATGACTATCTGGGTAACTACAGGTCTGCAAACGTCTTTATCTGTAATTCACCAGGCTAATTAACACCATGTCAGTCTAGGTCTCAGCAGAAAATAGGACTCCACTGGCCTGGGTCGGGTGAAGAGGGAGGGTGGGACTTCTTAAGTGTTAGGGAAGCCACAAGCACTTGTCGCTGCACCTCAACTCCAACAGCAGGGCCAGAGTGGGAGTGGGATGGCCCAGGGAGGACAGAGCCACGCAGGAGAGGCTGCTGCTAACCACGGGGGCACGGTCCCTGCACGGTCAGGCTCCAAAGTGGGAGAGAGCAGGAGCCTCTCTCTCCTCTGCCCTGATCTCCTGCCCATGGCTGACCAGGGGCCAAACCCAACCAGAAACCATCCCGCAGCCTAAGGGGTCCTGTTACAGGGGGCTCAGAGCTGGGCAGGGAGGGCAGAGTAGAAGAGGGTAGGAGGGTAGGATGGAGACACTGAGCAGGTCGTGATTATGACTGTCTTGCTGTGAAGACATCACATCATCCTTTTGACATTCCTGATGTCACCAAGGCAAGGCTTAGAGGGAGCCTGATGTTCACAAAACAGTATGTAGCTCAATGCATAGTAGGACCTCAACAAATGGAAGCTGTGTTATCATCCCCAGGGTCTTTAATGCAGTCTGTGCCCTGAGCTGGTCCTCACACACAGAGCCTGTGTTAACGCTCTCCTCGGCTGCCTAGTGTGAGCTGTGCGCTCTTGTGGAGCAACAATGTGACCCCAAGACGGCCTTCAGGGAGATAAGACACGGACATCCATGCCCGTGAGTCAGAGGTGACAGATGTCCCGTGAGTGACTCTGCTTCCCAGCAGCAAGCTCTTGCAAAGTCAGGACCTCAACTTCTAATTCTCTTGTTTTTGTTTCCAATTCTTTTAAAAGCTCTTTCTTTTCCTATTAAGATTCTAATTAGGGCACCTGCTTATTGTGTAGAAAATGTGGTACTTGCAAAATACCAAGAAGAGAATAAAAAGGACTTCTCTGACCTTTCTGCAGATAAGCACAAGATTTTTGTGACTTCCCTGACTTGTATGCATTCTCTTTTACACTCGGTCTCATGCCTGATGGACAATTTCATACCCTGGTTTTTTGCTTTTGTTTTCTTTTTCACATCTTTCCTGAGCACTGAAATCTTTCCAACGATACCTTTCAATGGCTTCTTTAGAGCACATCACATGGTTGGGAATATGAGCTGAGACCAGCTGAGTAACTTCTAATTACAGCGTCACCAGTTATTAGCCGGGTGACAACAGACAAGTTACTTAACTTTTCCTGAGGCTTGGCTTCTTCATTTATAACACGATGTGGGAAGGAAGACAAAGTAGGCATCTTAAAAAGTTGTTGCAAAGAGAAATGAGATAATTACGCGAAACTATTAGCTTGATGTCTGGGACATAGTAAAGAACCAAATGGTAATTATCATAATTGACATTATTAGTCCCTAGTCATTCTTCTATTATTGAATATGTCAGGTATTTCTGGTTTATTTTTAAAGCAAGAATTGTTATGACACTTTTTAACTTAAATCTCTTTCCACATTTTAACTTTTTTCTTAGGGGACATAAAGCTATTGGTCCTAGGTATAAAGGAGTAAAATTTCAGGGTCTGGATCTGGCTGCCTTGGCTGACGCCCCTGCTGTGTGATCCTCCAGACAAATCACTTACCTTTCTGTGCTTTAGTTCTCTCTACTCTAAAATGAGATGGTTAAGTGAAATAATAGACGCCAAAGCACCTGGCAACACCAAAATAATATTAGCCAATGTTCTATCATGCATATCACCAATTACACACTTTTACTGGTTATTATCTTTGATCACTGGGCTGAGCACATAAGCAACTTTCAGTTAGAACACATCATATTAAACTGAATGAAAATTGATTGTTACAAGCCTTCCTTACCTTCTCTGGAAGATGCCCTGCCTCTCGGTGAGGTCAACCCAAAGTTAACCCTTGTTTTGTCCACTCCTTAGCCCCTCCCACCCTCATGCCTACAGCCCTGTCTTTGTCTTCAGGACCCTTCCTTTTGGCCTCAGCACAACTTGTAACATTGTTCACTTGGAGAGTTTCCTTGACTAACCTCCAAATAGTATAAAACCAGGGGCTTCTGAGATGGAAAGCTGGAGTCGCTTTCTCCAGTGGTATGACCCAAGACTTTAGGGACCCTTCCTGGGACTTGTGTCTATCTCTTTTCTTATTTCCCACCCACAGCCTTTTGTGCATCTTGAGGGTATCAGACTACTGTGTTCCAGGCTTGAGGAGTTGAACACCTATCATGTCCAGGCACTGTAGCAGATGCCAGATGCAACCCAAACTAGCTCTTACTGAAAGTGGAAAACTCTAGGCCTACAAATTAACTCTCAGTATCTGGTTCTTGCTGTGAACATAAACAAACATTTGGTGCTTCAGAGACAATCGCTTTAGTAATCTCAAAAGATATCATCCCCAGACACACGAGCAAATCCACCAGAAAATGTAAAGAAGAAGCTGGGCATGGTGACATGTGTCTGTAGTTCCAGCTAGGCAGAAGGCTGAAGTGGGAGGATCACTGGGTACCTTGAGCCATGGCCAACCTGACCTTGTCTCTAAAGAAAAAAAAGAAAAGTGATAAAGAAAAGTTTGTTTGTGCCAAAGGATAGGCTTGTATAAATAATCTAGAAACCCAGCAATGCAGGCAACCAGGACACTACGCCATTGGCAGTGGCCTCTGGTTTGCTGTATAGCTACCAACCTCCAGTGGTGATGATGAAGAGGATGAATATCTGTATGCCAGGTACAAGGAACATTCAATGGTCAGGTGTCTAGGTTATCATGATATAAGTATTCCAGAAAGAATTCTCCTACAATGAAGCTTGAAACTCAGGACTTGAATCCTCACAGGTGATTGCCATCTTGCTAGATGTTAATGCACATCCTGATACATTGTGCCCAAGCAAAAGCGTATTAAGGTAGCTAATTATGCAAAACCCTATATTAGGATTAGTGGACTAACCATTGTCTAGGACAGAAAATGCAAATATGCAACAAGCATACATTAAATCCCCCATCCTTCACCCAAAGCAGACACCATCTTCCCAAGAGCCTGGACATCGTCCTGGAATCCGTCTCAGCATAGGGCTGTTGAGGCAGTCACTGCCAATCAAATGGAATTGACGTGTCATACCAAAGCTGTTTGCAGTCATGGAGCTAGAACATTGTCAATGCTTAAAGAATATGAAGACATCCAGAGAAAGAAATCTGAGCAGCAACCAGACATTTTGGAATGAGGGAGGATAATTTTGAAAACAGCCCCACAGCTGGTCCGTGTGACAATACAGTCTAAGCCAACACCATCTAGGCTGCGGCAGGCTAAGAGCACAGACTCTGGTGCGAGACCATGAGCAAATCGCTTCACCTGAGTCCCAGTGTTCTTATTTGTAAAATGGAGATGATAATAACAATACCTACATCACAAGGTATGACAAGTAAATGAGCTGATGCCATGTGAAATATTTAATAATGCCTGTCTAATAGTAAGTTGAATAAAATGAATTATCCTTTCCCAACCAACCCTGTAGAAAGACATCCTAGACATTTGATAAGACAGAAAACATTTAGGGCCAAATTCTAGAACTGGAGTTACACACATCTTATTTCCATTAGGGAATGTCCTATTGAACTTCCCAGAGCTTATTGCCAAGAACTGGCCCAAAATACAGACATGTAGTCATTGGGGAGCGTATTTCTTAGCTGGCACTCTGCTCCACCCTGAAATGGATCCTGTCAGATAGACGTAAGCATGTAACATGGCACTGTATTCTCTCTGACCTTTGTCAGGTCCCTAAAAAGCATATATCCTGTGATTGACAAAAGGAGACCCTAGCCAAATACATGAAATGTTTCAATAGAACTTCTATTCAGAATTCAGCCAGATATATTAGACTCCTACTCCAACATCTTTTTTGGTGAAAACTTATCATCTTTATATCAAAAACACAATCTAAGTCTCGTGTAGATGTTTAGAAAATACAGAGAAGGAGAAAGAAGAAGACAAAAAGCATTTATAATCCCACCACTTAGTGGAGAAAATGTCATTAACCTTTTGGTATCCATCTAATTTCCCTCTGTAGTTTTAAATTTTAAAAATATGAGATTTTCCAAGTCGTGGAAGCAACCCAAGTGTCCATCGACCCATGAAAGGATTAACAAATTATGGCATATGTGTGCCATGGAATACTCTTCAGCCATAAAAAAAGATGGGGACTTTACATCTTTTATGTTTACCTGGATGGAGCTGGAACACATTCTTCTTAGTAAAGTATCTCAAGAACGGAGAAATAAATATCTGGTGTACTCAATACTAATACGAAACCAATATATAAACAATTACTTGCTCATATGAACAATAAAACACTAATATAGTCTAGTACCGGGCAAGGGGAGGGAGGGGAGGATGACCGACAGAGGAGGGACGGCCTTTGCAGTCACCTAATGAGCACATTGCAAACGCGTAGGGCACAGCCCCTGGGTGAGAGGCTCTTTTGCAACTGAAACTTCACCTTGCAAGTGAGAACAATGTAATCTAAAAATTTGTATCCTGGCTCGGTGCCTGTGTCTTAACGGGCTAAGGTGTCAGCCACGTACACCTGAGCTGGCGGATTCGAATAAATAATAAAAATAAATAAAAATTTGTATCCTCATATTAACTTGAAACAAAAAACATGAGATTTTTTATTTATTTATTTATTTATATTTTGAGACAGAGCCTCAAGCTGTCACCCTGAATGGAGTGCAGTGACATCACAGCTCACAGCAACCTCCAATTCCTAGGCTCAAGCAAGTCTCCTGCCTCTGCCTCCCAAGTAGCTGGGACTACAGGCGCCCGCCACAACACCCGGTCATTTTTTGGTTGCAGCCGTCATTGTTGTTTGGCAGGTCCAGGCTAGATTCGAACCCCCAGCTCAGGTGTACATGGCTGGCGCCTTAGCCCGTAGAGCCACAGGCACTCAGCCAAAAAACATGAGATTTTTAATTAAGAATTCTTGCTTAAACTTATTCTCATTCTCTCTCTCTCTCTCCCCATCTCTCCCTCCATCTCTCTTCCTCTAGTTTATCATTATCAGTTCAAGATCCAGTTTGTCAACCAAACGGAGAAAGCGGTAGAACCAACTTTGGCCATGTCACTGCTCGGAACAAAAGAAGAAATGCAGAGAATTCCCCTCACTCTGTGAGTATGGGGTGTCGCTCCCATCCTGGTGATGATCTGCTTATTTTTCTCACAGGTCTGCATGGGTCCTCTACTTTCCAGGGTCAGGCCAGACGCGGCTCCTTTATTCAGGCTAGAGGACTCGAGTCCCTACTCTGGGCAGGGCACTCACTGTAGGAGGTATCAGATACTACCCGAGCTGAGCTAGCTCATACCTAAAAGGAAAACACTTGGCCTACAGATCGACTCGTAGTGTCCACTTCTTGTTGAGCACAGAAACAAACATTTGGTGCTTCAGAGACAACCTTTGAAGTAAACCAACTCCTCCCATCTGGCTGCCCCCAGCATCCCGTCAGATGTCATCCACCCAAGGCCAGCCATCCTTCACATCTCTCCTCAGCCTCGAGTGCCCCACCCGTGTGTGAATGCGTGTGTGGCGGGGCTGATGCACCGAGGGCTGAGCAGATAGGAAAGCCAGAGGTGGCCCTGCCAGGTTGTGCAGCCCAGGAAGAAGGGCTGAGCAGGGTTGAGTGGTGAAAGGGTGGAGCAAGAAGGCCCTGAGTTCCTGTCCAGAGAGTTCTAAAAACTTGGCACAGATTTCCAACCTCAAGCAGACTCCCCGGCCAGCCTCCCCTTCTGTCCTTCACCCTGTTGCCCACTTGCTCATGACGCCTCACTTAGAGGCCCTCCGTATGGCCTCAGCCCGGGAAGTGACACTAGCCCCTGCCCCACTCCAGGGACATTCCCGAGCCCCAGCTTTGGCTCTCTGATCGTCACACCGATTCAGTCCTTCAGCAAGTGTTTGCCAGTCAGTGCTCTACCCAACACACGGAAGGCTGTGGAGGGCCCATGCTCACGGCCTAGCAGCGTGACACGCTGCAGGGAGAGAGACAGCGCACCCCTCCAGGGAGCCCTCCTCCCTCCGGCCCCCCTACATCCAGCGTGGCCTCTGCACTGTCTAAAATCTCTCCCCCAGGGAGTCTTCTCCGTCACTGCTGGGCTATTTTAACGTCTTGGAGATTAGTGACTAAAGCTGATAATGATACCTCAAAGTCTGCATTTGAATGTTCTCAACAGGTTCATCCCTGTCACACGAGGTCTTTCTGTTACTGTTATGCTTTGTTGTTTTAATAGATGTTTCTATTTATACGAGAGGGAGCATTACTGAAGAGAGACAGTGTGTTGTGGGTGTGCTGTGTTAATCAGAGCTACAGAGAGCTGGTGTTCCAGAGGCCATTGCCAACCCCCACTGTCTCCTTGGGAGCTTCTTCCCAGAAGCTAAGCGAAAGAGAGTCAACTTGAGTCATCATAGCGGGATTTCTCCGAGACTTTAATATGTCAGCACAGGAAATAGTGTGGGTTTCCCAATTTTCTTGCCTGTGAAACTCTTTTTATCCTGACACCCCCTAATGCGTCTCTGTTAATTGTCAAACACCAGTTTTGGGAAAGCAGCATCAATAGCATACCACATCCCTCAGGGGACCTACCTAACACACCCCAAAACCTACCTAACACACCCCGAATGTGCCTAAACCTCTCTGTGCTGTTATCACTGGACTGATTATGTCTGATTTTCTCTGTATTTTCAGGGGTGAAGGGATCACTAGTAATAAAACCTATTCCTTTCTCATTACTTTGGATTTGGACATCGGTGAGCTGATCATGATCAAGTTCAAGTGGGAAAACAGCGCGGTGTGGGCCAACGTCTGGAACACGGTCCAGACCATCATCCCTTGGGGCGCAGAGCCCTGCTGCCATGCGGGGCTCCTGCTGAAGACCATCAAAGTCAAGGCAGGAGAAACCCAGCAAAGGTGACTGCTGATTCAATCTCCTACTAACTTCTAAGGTCTATTAGGTATCTCCACATGTCAGGTGCTTTCAGTTTAATACTTGCGTGCCTCGTAGGAAATGGGCGCTATTATGCCCTAAAGAGGATAGATGCTCAGAAAGGGGAAGTGACTATCCCGAGTTCACACCGCCATAGGGGGAAGGACGAGGATTTGCACCCAGATCACCTGAATCCCTGTCTAGCCTCTTCCCTCTGCTGTGGTTAGCAGCCACCTGCCTCTGGAGCTGCAGAACCACCTTGCTGGCCCGATGCTCCCCAAGCTTCAGCATGTAGATCCGTCACAAGCTGACGTCAGTGCCACTAGTTCAAGGTGTCACCCTGGAGAAATGCTTTTAATAGATCACAATCTCAAAAATATCAATTTTCCTCTCTCTGTGGTGGTGTCTTTCAAACCTTAGATGCTGGGGCGGCGCCTATGGCTCAGTGAGTAGAGCACCAGCCCCATATAGCGAGGGTGGCGGGTTCAAACCTGGCCTCGGCCGAACTGCAAAACAGAAAAATAGCCAGGCGTTGTGGTGGACGCCTGTAGTCCCAGCTACTCGGGAGGCTGAGGCAAGGGAATCGCCTAAGCCCAGGAGTTGGAGGTTGCTGTGAGCTGTGTGACACCACGGCACTCTACCGAGGGTGACAAAGTGAGACTGTCTCTACAAAAAAAAAAAAAACCTTAGATGCCAAAGAATCACTGGGAAGCTTAATAAATTTGCAGAATTTCTGGACCTACCTGCAGAGCTTCTGATTCACTATGCTCTTAGGAAGGGCCCCTAGGAAAGTATAATGTTTAATAAAAGCCCTAAGAAAGTACAATGTTCATGAATGAACTACCCTTAAGAAATGCTGCTCTGGGCTTGGCGCCTGTACCTCAGCAGCTAGGGCGCCAGACATATACACCAGAGCTGGCAGGTTTGAACCCAGCCCGGGTCTGCCAGACAACAAAGACAACTGCAACCAAGGAATAGCCAGGCATTGTG
>CAUYON010024894.1:0-51600 GCA_963573935.1 Arctocebus calabarensis | reverse complement strand
AGAATACTCGGGGATCTAAAAGTAGACCTGCCATTTGATCCTGCAATTCCTCTACTAGGTGTATATCCAAAAGACCAAAAATCACTTTATAACAAAGATATTTGCACCAGATTGTTCATTGCAGCTCAATTCATAATAGCCAAGTCATGGCTATTAACTTATGAATGGATTAATAAATTGTGGTATATGTATACCACGGGATATTATGCAGCCTTAAAAAATGATGGAGCCCAAGTGCCCATTAACCTATGAATGGATTAATAAATTGTGGTATATGTATACCACGGAATATTATGCAGCCTTAAAAAATGATGGAGACTTGGGCGGCGCCTGTGACTCAAAGGAGTAGGTGTAGTCCCCATATGCCACAGGTAGTGGGTTCAAACACAGCCCCAGCCAAAAACCGCAAAAAAAAAAAGACAGAGACTTTACCTCTTTTATGTTTACATGGATGGAGCTGGAACATATCCTATTTAGTAAAGTATCTTGAGAATGGAAGAAAAAATATCCAATGTACTCAGTACTATTATGAAACCAATTCACAATCACTCACACTTTCATAGGAAGACTAGATCACAACTACGGCCCAGAATGAAGGAGGGAAGAGGAGGGAATGGGAGAGGAGGGGTTAAGTCAGATCAAGGGAGGGTAAATAGTGGGATCACACCTATGGTGCATATTGCAAGTGTACATGTCGGATCTATTAAGTATAGAGTATAAATATCTTAATTTACAATGTCTTAACAATAATTAAGTAAACAAGATGAGGTATATATTAACCAGTGCAATGTAAGCATTCTTAATTCTACATGAAATCAGCAGATTGTACCCCATAACTGCATTAATGTATACATGAAAAAAATCCATTAATAAAATTATCTTTAAAAATGAAAAAAAAAGAACACAAAGCACTTGAACGAAAGTGGCATCAGAATGATAACAAGATAAGACTAGACAGGAAAGGGGAAGAGCAAGATGGCTGACTGGAAGCAGCTTCCAAAAAAGACTTCTGCCCAAAAGGGAAGATTACCTTCAGAAACTGCGCAATTAAGCTGAATACTGGGAGCCCAGCCAAGAGAGAGAAGTGATTTCTGCAAATCACCTCTGCTGAGACTGGCTGCAACCCCAAGAAAGCACGCTTCAGGTACAAAATTCATCTGAAAAGAAGAGTGCCCATTCCCTCCCCCAAGAAAGCTCTGAGTTTCCTGCTTTTCTGTTTCCTTTCTTTTTGTTCTTCTCTTTTGCTCCTTCAAGTTTTCTACAGACAAGTGGTATACTGTGGACCTCTTGTCTCACCCCATGGAAGAGTGCTGTGGGAAGTGAGGTGTGCTTCCCCTGAGGACCCTGGTGTGACTCTGAAAACTCTATTGCTAGGCAGAAAAACTGAACTAAAGTTTTCCCCACCATTCTGAACTTACTGTACACCCTTCCCCCCTTACCTGACAAACCAGAAGCCTAACTCCCACTGAGACTGAGAGAGGAGGTCCCTGAGCAGCGTCCCCACCCCACCTGCTGGAATAAGCACTCCACTGGGAAAAGACTACAGGGTGGGGGCCGTGGCAAGCCTCCCTCCTCTCTGGCCAGGGAAGCCACAGGCGAGTGCCTAGCCCTGCGCCCAGAGCTTGCCAGGCTTCCGCGGGCCCACCATCTACTAGAAACTCTGACAGCGACCACCAGGCCTCCACAGGTCTGTCCCTGACCAGGAACTCCTCCCCTGGCGACCACGTGGGCCTTCTCCTGGCACCCACAGGGCCCCCGCAGGCCAGCCCCTGGCCACTAAAACCCCTGGCAACCATGCAGCTCTGCACCTGAACTTGCAGGGCTTCTACAGGCCTGCCTTCTACCAGGAACTCTGCCTGCAACCGCCAGGCCTCTGCAGGGTGGCCCATGGCCAGAAACGCTCCTGACAACTACCTGGCCCTACGCCCATTCTTGCCAGGCGTCCTCAGGTCCTCCATCTGCTAGAGACTCTGCCAGCAACCGCCAGGCCTCTGCAGGTCTTCCCCCAGCCAAGAACTCCCCCAGCAAACACGCAGGTCTCTGCCTGGCACCCACAGGGCCCCTGCAGTCCCGCCCCTGGTGAGTAAATCCCCTGGTGACCGTGTGGCCCCGCACACAAGCTTGCAGGGCTTCCACAGGCCTGCCTTTTGCCAGTAACTTTGACTGCAACTGCCAGTCCTCTGCAGGCTCACCCCAGGCAAGGAACTTCTCCAGCGACCACCTGGCCCTGTGCCCCGTGCTTGCTGGACAACTGCAGGCCCACCATCTGGTACAGAATCTGCCAGCAACTGCCAATCCTCCACAGGTTTGCGCCCGGCCAGGAACTCACCTGGCGATTGCATGGGCCTCCACCGGGCACCCGCAGGGCCCCAGGAAGTCTGCCCCTGGTCAGGGACAGGCGACCGTGCAGGCCACCACCTGGCACCCAAGGGGCCTCTGCAGCCCAGCCTTCTGCCAGGGACTCCACTGGTGACTGCCAGGCCTCAGTAGGCCTGCCCCTAGCCAGGAACTCCCCTGGCGACTGCCTGGCCCTGCATCCCACACTTGCCGGGCTTCTGTAGGTCTGTTTTCTGCCAGGGACTCCACCCAGGACCACCAGGCCCCCGGCCTGAGTCACTCCCAGCAACTGCGCGGGCCTCTGCCTGGCACCCATGGGGCCTCCACAGGCCAGCCTTCTTCCAGGGACACCACTGGCAACTGCCAGGCCTCTCTGCAGGCCCACTGCCAGCCAAAAACTTCCTGGACAACTGCATGGCCCTGCACCCACCACTTCAAGGGCCAGATGCAACAGTGAAAAACAACCATGGGACGGAATCAATGGGAAATCTCTGGCAATACGAATAATCAGAGTAGACCAACCCCTCCAAGTAATAACAAGGCAGACACAGCACAAGATCTCCTGCATAGGCAAATGGCTGAGATGTTTGAAATCAAATTCAGAATCTGGATTGCAAACAAGATCAGTGGAATGGAGGAAAAGATGGAATTAGAATTTCAAGCAGTAATTCAAAAGATGACCCAAATGATGTCTCAAGAATTCAACGAATTCAAAGACAAAATGACTGAAGATTTTGCACCTTGAGACAAGAAGTTGCAACCCTTAAAGATCTGAGAAATTCAGTAGAATCCCTCAGTAACAGAACAAGCAGAACAAAGGATTTCTGACATGGAAGACAAAACTTTCGAGTGCTCTCAAACCTCCAAAGACCAAGAAACATGGAAGGCAAAAACAGATCACTATCTCAGAGAGCTCTTGGATAACTCAAAGAAAACCAATATTCACCTCATAGGGATCCCCAAAAGTGATGAAGCAGCTTCACAAGACACAGAATCCCTTATTCATGAGATTATAAAATAGAACTTTCCAGACATGCCAAGAGATTCTGAAATTCAGATAGCAGACAGTTTCAGAACCCCTGCACGACCCAACCCAAATAAGACATCGTCCAGGCACCTCATAATTAAGTTCACGAAAGTTAATATGAAGGAGAAAATTCTGAAAGCAACCAGATGCAAGAAATCAATAACCTACAAGGGGAAGAATATTAGAATAACTGCAGATCTCTCTGATCAAACTTTTCAAGCAAGAAGAGAATGGTCATCGGCTTTTAATCTCCTAAAACAAAAGAACTTTCAACCCAGGATCTTGTATCCAGCTAAACTGAGCTTCATTTACGATGGAGAAATTAAATATTTTAATGACATCCACATGTTGAAGAAATTTTCCATAACTAAACCTGCTCTCCAGGATATTCTCAGACTTATTCTCCATAACGACCAGCATAATCCCCCAACGCAAAAGTAAACTCATCCAGAAACTTTTTATCTAAGTCCAACTCACACAGCAACAAAAGGATTAAAAATGTCCACTAGATCATCTCTAGATTTATCATTGGTTTCAATTAATGTGAATGGTTTAAACTGTCCTCTAAAGAGGCATAGGTTGGCTGACTGGATACAAAACTCAGGCCAGATATCTGCTGCATACAATAATCAAATCTTACCTTAAAAGATAAATATAGACTCAAGGTGAAGGGATGGTCATCTATAATCCAGGCAAATTTAAAACAGAAAAAAGCAGGCGTTGCAATCTTATTTGCAGATACAATAGGCTTTAAACTAACCAAAGTAAGGAAGGATAAAGATGGACATTTCATATTTGTTAAAGGTACCACTCAATATGATGAGATTTCAATTATTAATATTTATGCACCCAACCAGAATGCACCTCAATTTATAAGAAAACCTCTAAGAGACATGAGTAACTTCATTTCCTCCAACTCCACAGTAGTTGGAGATTTTAATACTCCTTTAGCAGTTTTGGATAGATCCTCTAAGAAGAAGCTAAGTAAAGAAATTTTAGATTTAAACTTAACCATTCAACATCTGGATTTAACAGACATCTACAGAACATTTCATCTTAATAAAGTTGAATACACATTCTTCTCATCAGCCTATGGAACATACTCCAGAATTGATCACATCTTAGGTCACAAGTCTACCTCAGTAAATTTAAAAGAATAGAAAGTATTCCTTGCATCTTCTTGGACCACCAGGGAATAAAAGTTGAACTCAACAATAATAGGAATCTGCAAACTCATACAAAAACAGGAAGCTAAATAACCTTATGCTGAAGGATATATGGGTCATAGATGAGATTAAGAAGGAAATTACCAGATTTTTGGAACAAAATGACAATGAAAACACGAATTATCAGAACCTCTGGGATACAGCAAAGGTAGTCCTAAGAGGGAAATTTAGAGCACTGCAAGCCTTCCTCAAGAAAACAGAAAGGGAGGAAGTTAACAACTTAATGAGACATCTCAAGCAACTGGAGAAGAAAGAATTTTACAACCCTAAACCCAGAAGAAAAAAAGAAATAACCAAAATTAGAGCAAAATTAAATGAAATTGAAAACAAATGAATTATGGAAGAGATCAATAAATCAAAAAGTTGGTTTTTTGTAAAGGTCAATAAGATAGATAAACCTTTGGCTAACTTAACCAGGAAAAAAAGAGTAAAATCTCTAACTTCTTCAATCAGAAATGGTAAAGATGAAATAACAACAGACCCCTCAGAAATCAAAAAAATCCTCAATGAATACTACAAGAAACTGTACTCTCAAAAATATGAAAATCTGAAGGAAATTGACCAATACTAGGAAGCACACCACCTACCAAGACTTAGCCAGAACCAAGTGGAAATGTTAAACAGGCTTATATCAAGTTCTGAAATAGCATCAACAATACAAAATCTCCCTAAAATGAAAAACCCGGGACCAGATGGCTTCACGTCAGAATTCTACCGAACCTTTAAAGAGGAACTAGTACCTATATTACTAAACCTCTTCCAAAATATAGAAAAAGAAGGAATACTACCCAACACACTCTATGAAGCAAACATCGCCTTGATCCCTAAACCAGGGAAAGACCCAACAAGAAAAGAAAATTATAGACCAATATCACTAATGAATATTGATGCAAAAATATTCAGCAAGATCCTAGCAAACAGAATCCAGCAACACATCAAACAAATTATACACCATGATCAAATCAACTTTACCCCAGGGTCTCAAGGCTGGTTCAATATACGTAAATCTATAAATGTAATTCAGCACATAAACAAATTAAAAAATAACGACCATATGATTCTCTCAATTGATGCAGAAATAGCTTTTGACAATATCCAGCATAACTTCATGATTAGAACACATAAAAATATTGGTATAGAAGGGACATTTCTTAAACTAATAGAGGCCATCTACAGCAAACCCACAGCCAATACCGTATTGAATGGAGTTAAATTGAAACCATTCCCACGTAGATCAGGAACCAGGCAAGGTGGTCCATTATCTCCTCTGCTCTTCAACATTGTAATGGAAGTTTTAGCCATTGCAATTAGGGAAGAAAAGGCGATCAAGGGTATCCACATAGGGTCAGAAGAGATCTAACTTTCACTCTTCGCAGATGATATGATTGTACATTTGGAAAACACCGAGGATTTTACTACAAAACTTTTAGAAGTGATCAAGGAATACAGCAGCGTCTCAGGCTACAAAATCAACACCCATAAATCTGTAGCCTTTATACACACCAACAATAGCCAAGCAGAAAAAACAATCAAGGACTCTATTCCTTTCACAGTAGTGCCAAAGAAGATGAAATATTTGTGAGTTTATCTAACAAAGGATGTGAAAGATCTTTATAAAGAGAACTATGAAACTTTAAGAAAAGAAACAGCTGTAAATGTTAACAAATGGAAAAACATACCATGCTCATGGCTGGGAAGAATCAACATTGTTAAAACGTCCATACTACCCAAAGTAATATATAATTTTAATGCAATTCCTAACAAAGCTCCATTGTCATATTTTAAAGACCTTGAAAAAATAATACTTCATTTTATATGGAATCAGAAAAAACCTCGAATAGACAAGACATTACTCAGAAATAAAAACAAACCAGGAGGAATCATGCCACCAGACCTGAGACTTTACTATAAATCGATAGTGATCAAATCAGCATGGTACTGGCACAAAAACGGAGAGGTAGATGTTTGGAACAGAATAGAGAACCAAGAGATGAATCCAGCTACTTACCATTACTTGATCTTTGACAAGCCAACTAAAAACTTTCAGTGGGGAAAAGACTCCCTATTTAACAAATGGTGCTGGGTGAACTGGTCAGCAACCTGTAAGAGGCTGAAACTGAACCCACACCTCTCACCATTAATTAAAATAGACTCTCACTAGATTAAAGACTTAAACTTAAGACATGAAACTATAAAAATTCTAGAAGAAAGTGCAGGGAAAACTCTTGAAGGTATCGGCTTGGGTGAATATTTTATGAGGAGGACTCCCCAGGCAGTTGAAGCAGTATCAAAGATACACTATTGGGACCTGATCAAATTAAAAAGCTTCTGTACAGCCAAAAATATAGTAAGTTTAGCAAGCAGACAGTGCTCAGAATGGGAGAAAAATTTCAGGTTATGCCTCCAACAAAGGTTTAATAACCAGAATCCACAGAGAACTCAAACGTATTAGCAAGAAAAGAACAAGGGATCCCATCTCAGGATGGTCAAAAGACTTGAAGAGAGACTTCTCTAAAGAAGACAGGTGCACAGCCTATAGACACATGAAAAAATGCTCACCATCCTTAATCATCAGAGAAATGCAAATCAAAACTACTTTGAGATTTTATATCTCACCTAACTTGAGATATCACCTAACTCCAGTAAGATTAGCCCACATAACAAAATCCCCAAACCAGAGATGTTGGCACAGATGTTGAGAAAAGGGAACACTTCTACACTGCTGGTGGGAATGCACACTAATACGTTCCATTGGGAAGGATGTTTGGAGAGTACTTAGAGATCTAAAAATTGACCTGCCATTTGATCCTATAATTCCTTTACTAGGTATATACCCAAAGACCAAAAATCACTTTATAACAAAGACAAATGTACCAGAATGTTTATTGCAGCCCAATTCATAATCGCTAAGTCATGGAAGAAACCTAAGTGCCCATCGATTCACGAATGGATTAATAAATTGTGGTACATGTATACCATGGAATATTACTCAGCCTTAAAGAAAGATGGAGATTTTACCTCTTTCATGTTTACGTGGATGGAGCTGGAACATATTCTTCTTAGCAAAGTATCTCAAGAATAGAAGAAAAAGTATCCAATGTACTCAGCCCTACTACGAAGCTAATTTATAGATTTCATATGCAGGCTATAACCCAATTATAGCACAAGAATATGGGGAAAAGAGCAAGAGAGGGAAGGGGACGGGGTAAGTTGGGTAGAGGGAGGGTAATTGGTGGGCCACACCTACGGTGCATTTTAGAAGGGCACAGGTGAAATTTACTAAATACAGAATGCAAATGTCTTCATACAATAACTAAGAAAATGCCATGAAGGCTAAGTTAAAGAATTTGATGAAAATATTTTCTATTGTATTTGAAAAGGGAAAGTTTCATCTCCTCTTTTCCAATTTGAATACTCTTTATTTATTTCTCTTGCCTGATTTTTCTAGCTAAAATTTCTAATACTATGTTTAATAGAAATGGTGACAATGAGCAACTTTGTCTTACTCCAGTTCTTAGGGTAAATGCTTTCAACATTTTCTTATTCACTATGATGTTGGTTGTGGGTTTATTATATGGCTTTTATAATTTTGATGTATACTCTTCTATGGCTATTTTATTGAGAGTTTTTAATCAAGAAAGGACGCTGTGTTTTATCAAATGCTTTTTCCACATCTGCTGATGTTGGAGTCCTGCTCCAGGAGCAGGGCCCCTTAAGGCCTGTGGAAACTGGAGGGGACCAACTAAAGAAATATAGAGTTAGAAATGAGAGCAAAGAAAGAGACATGAGACATACAGTAGAATTAAAAGTGGGAACTCAGGGGTCCATTGCCCATTTGTGAGCTTTGGGCAATAGTCCAGAGTGTTTACTCCACTCTGATTTCATTGAAGTCTATTTTCCCAGAGGGTAAGATGAGGGAAGGAACAAAGATGCTAGCAGATTCTCTGATTGAGCATATAAGCTCCTCTTGTTATTATTATTAACCTTAAGGGTAGCCTTCAGAAATCTGAAATGTGAGCCTTATATTGGGAGAGCCTCCTACCTGAGATCACACACACACAGAGATTTCTATGGAGGTGTTAAACTCCGCTAATTTTCTGTGGAGTGAAATGCCACTGGCATTAATCTCCTCTGAGGAATCAGTGGTAGGAAGGAATTTTCCTCCCATCACCACCACAGACGATCTTCCTCTGCAATAAGGGATATAAGCTCTTCTGTCCATATCTCAGGGCTCCAGTTACTCCTTTGATCTCTGCCCTAGGCAAATGCAAATCTCCACAATGGGTATCTTCTTTGCCTGTTTAATTGGCAGGAAATGCCCTAGAAGATGTATCTTTTCTCAGACTTGCTATAATCTCTTCTATGGCCAATACTCTCCTCAGAGTGCTCACAGACCCAGCAGGGTGTTTGTAAACTGTATCCTCAATAGGCTACAATTTCAGAAAAGTCCAGAAGCTTGCTAGCAATGGCTAGCTGAAATGTAAACTAACTGACTTTTCTTTGTCCCAACTCACTCGGCTCACATTTTAATTTTCCATTTTCTGGGGGTGCTTTCCCTTGCCAATAATGGAGTCATCAGTCCCCATTCTCCCAGCAGCTGAGATGATTGTGTGGTCTTTGTTTATGTTTCTGTTTATGTGGTGAGACATTTATTGATTTGCTTATGTTAAATCATCTTTTCCTACCTGGGATGAAACCCACTTGGTCATGGTAGATCACCTTTTTGATGTGCTTCTGCATTTGATTTGCTGGTATTATGTTGAGAATTTTTGCATCTATATTCATAGGGGATATTGGTCTGTACTTTTCCTTTTTGTTGTGTCTTTTCTGGGCTTTGTTATCAAGGTGATACTAGCTTCATAGAATGTGCTAGGGTGGATTCTCTCCTTCTTTATGTTATGAAATAATTTCCACAGGATAGGTTCCAGTTTTTTCTTTGTAGGTCTGATAAAATTTGGCTGTGAATCCTTCTATCTATGGCTTCTTTTTGTTTGTAGATGTTTTTATTACTGTGACTTGTTTGGTTACCTAAGATATGATCTACCTTGGAAAGTGAACTGATGAAAGGAATATATGTTTTTCCAGTTTTCCCAGCATTGAACTCCAGTATATGTCTGTCAGGTCCATTTGTTCTAGAGTCCTATTTAAATCTAGTGTTTCTTTATTCATTTTCTGCTTCAATGATCCATTTAGTTCTGTCAGTGGAGTGCTGATGTCCCCAGTAACTATGGCATTGCTGTTCATTTTTTTACTTTGATGTAATAGTATTTTATTTATGAATCTGGGAGCTCACATGTTAGGCGCATATATATTTAGGATTGTTATATCATCTTGCTGAATTGCTCCCTTTCTCACTGTATAATTATCATCTTTGTCTTTTTTTTACTATTGCTGATTTAAAGCCTATTTTATCTGACATGAGAATAGCTACACCTGCTTGCTTTTGGTTTCCATTTGTGTGGAATATCTATTGCATCTCTTTACCTCGAGTCTATGAGTATCCTTGCAGGACAGTTGATACTTGAGGTGTGTTTTTGATCCATTCAGCCAATCTATACCTTCTAAAAGGTGTATTTTTAAAAGTAAGCCATTAAATTGGGGGGCAACTTGTCATGCAACCATAATACCCAATATGCACATTAGAAAAGATAAAGACATAAAACTATAAATACTTTTACTAAGTTGAAGAACTTATTTCCATCCCAGACAGGGCAAGGAAGGAACATTCACATTTAATGTCAGCGTTAATGTGAGATGTTGTTCTATTTGCCATGCTAACATACGTCATTGCTTTGTTTTCTCCCTTCTGTTGCTGTTTTATAAAAGTTGGTAACTTTAACTTTGGGGGGTTTTACATTGGTGGGGTCAACTGGAGTTTTCCATGGATAGAGCCCTTTTAAGTATTTCCTGTAGGACAGGTATAGTGGTGACAATTTTCCTTAGTGCTTGCTTGTCCAGCAAGACTTAATTTCTCCTGCATTTATGAAACTTAGTTTTGTAGGATACAAAATTCTTGACTGACAGTTATTCTGTTTAAGTAGCTTAAAAATGAGTCCCCAGTCCCTCTGGCTTCAAAGATTTCTGATGCAATCTCTGCTGTTAGTCTGATCAGCTTTCCTTTGTAAGTAACTTGCTGCTTTCATGCCACAGCTTGTAGGATTTCTCCTTCACATTGACTTTGGTCATACCGATGACAATATGTCTTGGTGATATCCTACTTGTTCTGAATTCTCTAAGTGTTCAATGACCATCTTTTATCTGAATATTTAAACTTTTAGAACTATTAGGGAAGATTCTATTATTCCCTCAAATAGGTTTTCTATGCTTATTGGTTTTGCTTCTTCTTCCTCAGGGATACCTCTGATTCTTACATTACTTTGCTTCACATATTTCTCACAGTGATTGTTATTCTGTTTTGCTGTTTTTCTCTCTCTCTCTTTTTTTTTTTTTTGCTTTTGGGACTAGGTTACTTCAAAATCCTTACCTTCATGTTCTTAAATTCTTTCTTCTGCTTGGTCTAATCTGTTTGGAAAGTTTTCTGATGTATTTTGTAACTCCATCAATAACTCTTTCATTGTTTAAGCTCTGTCATCTCTTTTCTAATGTTCTCTATCCCTTTAGTGAGTTTTTCATTCATTACTGAGAGCTACTATGACCCTTTGAGGGTGTCAAGACTGCCCGTTTTTCTATGTTGCTAAAAATTTTATGCTGGTGTCTTCTCATCTGAGGCTACTACTTTGCGCTCAAAACAGATAGCAGATAGATATACCTGTTCTCCTCTGCTGGAACCTCTGTCGCTAGGTGAGGACAGGGATGGGTCCCTGGATAGTGTGTTGTGTCCTACTTAGAATCTTGGTCATGCAGGAGGGGATGACACACTATGGCCTTTAATGCTGCTACTCTGCTGCACCTCTCCTTTTTCTCTATTGTTATCACCAGGCCGCTGTGGCAGGACTGACCCTTGATGCCAAGTGCACACAAAAGATGGAGCTGGCCAGCAAGATGCGGCATATGCATAGGGTGGAGAAGGTCCACTGGACACAAGTTATACACATGTAAGCCTGAACAGCCAAAGTGCCAAGTGTAGGTACGGGATCAGTACACACGGAGCAGAGCAGGACCCTTGGACAAAGAAGACTTGTAAGGCAGGGCACCTAGGCAGGATAAAGCAGGTCTGTGGGGTATGGCACTTACATGCAAAGGCTGAGGCAGTGCAGGGTAGAGTACATGAGTGGAGCAGAGAAGATGCATGCAGAGCTTGGGACCTAGGGTGTCAGTGCAGGAGGTTGTGTGCCTGGGGCATGCTGACCACACAGATCCAAAGACTGTAGCTGCACAGGCTTTCATTCCCCTTAGTACTTTTCAGGCAGCAGCAGTGGTGGCACCAGTGTTCCTTCTGCCCCAGCAGTGGGCAGTGGGCACCCAGGGCCCTGGGCATGTACTCCAATTAGTTTCTACAAGAAGTTGATTGAGCAAGAACATCTAGGCCACAGCAGCTGGTGCTGGTACATGGTGTGTCCATCTGTGCAGGAACTCTGGGGACAGCAGCAGTAGGAGTGCACATCATCTGCCCACAGAAAGCATGTAAGTACCAAATCTCCTACTCTGCCTGGCAGGGGCATGTGGGTCATTGCATTCATAGATCTGACCACAGGGCAACTTGGGGGTTGGACGGTTACAATGGCACTAGTGGCAGCACCCAGGGTTTACAAACCAGCTATCCTTTCTCTCCAGAGCAGCACAGCTGCACAGTCACCAGTCAGGTCTCTGTTCCAATCAACACAGCCGCACAGCCATGAGTCAATCTCTGTATCAGTCCAGAGGCCTTGCTGCAGTGAGGATCCCTCTGGTCACTATGGTTATAGTGTATACAGGAGAAGCAGAGAGCCTTATATTTTCTCCTCTGTCCCTTTCTCACATCTGAGCACCTTCCCTAATCACTTTCTGTTCTGCAGAGCAGCTCGTCCCACTTCTACCTTCTTCACTTCATTCCTGCCTCCTCTCCATGCAATCATAGGACTCTCTCTCAGAGGACTGATCCAAAGGTGGGTATCTATCACTGTTTTCTATCCTCTCAGGGAGAACAGAATTGTACAATCTGTTTCTAGGCCACCCTCTTGGCCCCAAATTTTCTATTTCACTTTTGGTCACGTAATTCGATCATGAGAGAAACAAATCTCACAGATATGTCAATTCATCCTTTAATTAAATGTGCCAGAAATTGACTTGAGCTAGCTTATGTAAATATATTGGCAATTTATAATGAAAATCTAAACAGTTTTTTATTATCCATGGGTAAGGATATAGCAAGAGAAAAGATCAGAATAAGGAATGAGAAGATATCTGGAACACAACAATTATTTTTTTCTCCATTTTTGTTATTCTCCACATAATTATCCATTCTTATTTCTGTTCCCAGTTGATTAATAAGGGCTGCATCAGAGCACCTTTGGGAAAACAATATGATTGGCGCAGTTTGGGTCAATCATCTTCTCTCCTGGAGACAATCAAATGTCCCCAAGAGAGTAAAGTCTCTTACTTTGAAATTAACTATAGTATCCCATTCATATAGGTAAGAAGTATTAATAAAAGTATCATAATGAGCCAGAAAGACTGCCATGGCCCAATATTTGTGTCCTCCTAAATTCATATATTGAAATATTTACCCTGAATATGATGTTATTAGAAAATGAAGTTGTAAGGGTGAGTAGGGAACAAGGGAATAGCCCTTAGGATGGGAATTATTTCCCTTAAAATAAAGATCCGAGAGAACTCCCTTGCTTGTTCTGACATGTGAGAATACAACAAGAAACAGGTTCACAACAGACACCAAGTTGGCAACACTTTGGTCTTGAACTTCACAGCCTCACAAGTTGTGAGAAATCTATCTTTGTTGTTAGTAAGCTACCCAGGATTTTGTTACAGCAGCCTAAGTAAGCTACCTGGGTAGTAAGCTACCCAGGATTTTGTTACAGCAGCCTAAGTGATCCAAAAATGGTGCAAAAGTTATAGGCAACAAAGATAAGTAATGAAGACTTAAGATATTCCTTTTTTTTAAAAGAGAAGTTAGATTGGAATTTAGAAAGATGTAAAGATAAAGAAAAAAACTTGTAAGACAGAATTTTAGAGTATAGATTATACATAGTGAGATAAGAACTTGGAAGTCCAGCTGAGTTCCCAAAAGAGACTCGCTATTAAGAGTATGGTCAGAGTGACCTTGTATCCAAGAATGACAGAGGCAGTCATTAGGAGACTTCAGGGTATAACTGTGACTGCAACAATTACTAAGGTGATCTATGATCAAGAGTGAGCTAAAAGATCAGAACATAAAATTCCCAGTCATACATTGCAGTGGCAGAAAGAGCTGAATGTCTACAGAGATAACTGCACCTCAGCAGACACTACTAGTGAACACACAAATGCCAGACCAGCCACTCATGAAAGAAGTCCAATAGTAGGTAAAACCCCAGACAACATCCCCCCCATGATGCACAATGAAGATCTTTCATTTATTTATATCCACATGCCATTTTGGAAAGAGTGAGGAAGAAAGTTGAAGCAGGCCTAAAAGACATTTGACTTCTAATCTGACTAAGTATCTAATAGGGAAGCTCTATTTAGAATTGAAAGATACTGTCAAAATTGGAAGATGCTGAGATATGGGTGGTCAACATGTTTCTTTCTGTGGCCCAGCGGATTTAGAGCCTGTTAAAAATATTTAGATCAGCAACATAAAATAACTAAGCTTTGCACTTTGTCAACCCACTTACATTGATAAAAGTTTGGCAATTTGGATCTGAAGTATAGAAAGTAAACATAAATGAGGGGGAGTTAGACAACAAGAATGGGAAAGGATTATGAAACTATCATAACAAATAAATATTTACGATGGGAGACATAGGCTTGCCAGCAGAGAGACAGAGTTGAGTCACATCTTACACCATCATTGCTAAATTTACCAAGTGAGATGAAAATAAAGTATAGTTAAATATACTCCTAAGAAGATATCACCTAATCCCAATGAGAACATCCTGCATCACAAAGTCCCAAAGCTGCAGATGCCAGCAAGGGTGTGGAGAAAAGGGAACACTTTGATACTGTTGGTGGGATTACAAATTAATATAGCCTCTTTGGAAAGAAATATAGAGAATCCTTAAATAACTAAAAGTAGATCTTCCATTTGATCCCACAATCCCATTACTAGGTATATACCTAGAAGAAAAAAAAAATCATTTTACTATAAGGACATATGCATTAGAATATTTATCAAAGATCAATTCACAATCATCAAGATGTGGAATCAATCCAAGTGCCCTTCAACCCAGGAATGGATTAATAAACTGTGGTATATGTATACCATGGAATATTACTCATTCCTAATATGGAGACTTTACATCTTTTGTATTAACTTGAATGAAGTTAAAGAACATTCTTCTTAATAAAGTATCACAAGAATGGAAACTCAAGTATCCAATGTGTAAATACTAATATGAAACCAGTAGGCAAACAAATACATAGCCATACAAGAGAAAAACACAATTAAACTCAAATTAGAGGAGGGGGGAGGTCAGAGGAGGGAAGGAGATTGGAGTGCTCTTACCTATATGGCATACCTCATGGGGGAGGGGCACAACTACAACTTGTACACTACCTAACAAATACAATGCAAGCTAATTTCTGCACCTTCATATTAACCTGTAATTTAAAAAATATAAATAAATTTACTCCTAAAAAGCTGTATTAAGGGAGCTGTGGCTTCTTGGTTTTATCTGTCAATAAGGACAACGTAGGGTATCTGCTGTCTTACAAACTCCTAAGCACCCTAGCTTCTAAAATCCCCACCTCATAGACTATCAAACACATGGCAAAGCCCTCAATTTCCATACTACATATTGTGCAAAATTTTTATAAGATGAAAGAATTTGCATTAATTTGCATTTGAAATGATGTGGCTACAAGAGACTAATTATATTTGAATTTTCCTTTGGGTTTCTAGAACATGTATACTCAGGGATTGCTGCAAATGGAGAAAATGTGTTATGCATTATTTTCAATTGTGAAAATTTATGACAAATATTAATTTTACCATTACAAAAGTTGATTTCATGTTTTTTAGACATTTCAATAAATACTGACTCCACTTTTCAATTTTCTGTATTTTGAGGTAAATATATTTTATTTCAAGGGCCAAATATTTTCTGGGAGCTTTGAATAACTCCAAAGTCTAAAGGCAGTTTTCCTACAAAATAAAGCAGCACTGAGGTTATCATAGCAATAGGGAGTCAAAATAATACAGCCTTCCCCTCCTTATTCATGGTTTGAGTTACCCAAGGTTATCATCATCTGAAAATATTAAATGGAAAATCTTAGAAGCCAACAATTCATAAATTTTAAATTGCATCCCATTCTGAGTAGTGTGATGAAATTTCATGCTGTGTGGCTCCCTCCCAGCTGGGATGTGAATCATCCCTTCATCCCTGGATCTACACTGTATGTCTCAGGGGCCACAGCGCCAGTGCTGAAGGTCGGTGGTCCGTGACACTGCCCACATCATTCACCTCCCTTCATCCCATCGTGTAGGTATTTAGTCATTTCACATCATTACTAGAAGAGTGAGTACAGTATAATGAGATATTTTGAGAGATAAAGAGACTACCTTCACATAGCCTTCATTCCAGAAATTGTTACGATCGTTCTATTGTCAGTTATTATTGCCAATCTCTTACTGTACCTAATTTATAAATTTAGATTTCTTAATTTATGTATGTATGTATGTATAGAAACAACGGAGGGTATACAGGCAACCCCTAGGTTATGAATGAACTTGGTTCTGTAGGTTTATTCTTAGGTTGAATTTGTATGGCAGTTGGAAATGGTACATTTACCTGTTACCTGTAATAGCCTCTGTATGTAAGTTGTACATGTAAGTTTCTAAGTGTAACTCAGAGATTTACTAGAAGAGCCTCCATTTGTGTGTGTGAGTTATGTGTAAGTAGGCGTTTGTTACTCAGAGGCTGCCTGTATTGAGTTCAGCCTTATCTGTAGTTTCAAGCATTCTTTGGGGGGTCTTGGAATACATGCCCTAAGAATAAGGGAGGACTATTGAATTTAGCACTACCCAAATTACTGTTTTTCTTTTTTTTTTTTAATGGAGACAGAGTCTCACTTTATCACTCTCGGTACAGTGCCGAGGCATCACATAGCTCACAGCAACCTCCAACTCCTGGGCTTAGGCGATTCTCTTGCCTCAGCCTCCTGCATAGCTGGGACTACAGGTGCCCGCCACAATGCCGGGCTATTTTTCTGTTTTGCAGTTTGGCAGAGGGCGGGTTTGAACCTGCCACCTTCAGTATATGGGGCCGGTGCCCTACTCACTGAGCCACAGGTGCCGCCCCTACTGTTTCAAACAGCTAATATACTCTTTGATATGAGTTTGGGGGGCACTTGAGTATTTGAGTATCTTAAATACTAGAATTAAATACAAGAAGGAGAGACGATGAGGGTAAGCTAGGCATGCAGGAAACTGGGACCACCTTAGGAACAACAAATATCTCACCTTTCAGATTAGCTTGGGCCTTAGGCACATTCACTGAAATTATAGGCTGAGTCACCTGCACAGTTTACATAGATGGCTATTCTCCAGATTCTCTCCACAGCTTCCTCTCCTTCCTTCTCAAAAATACTTTACAGCGGGACTCCAGGAGAGGTACTGAAGAAAGAGAGGAACCCAAGAAAGGAAAGGAGAGCTTATACCCCAATGGAAGCTATCAGGAACAGCTCCTACAGAAACTTCCTTTTGAGCATTACAAGAAAGGTAAAATTTTGACAATATTCTTTCCTTTTTCCTTAGAAGGTCTGGCATTCTTGGTTATAGAAAAGTATAAATAATTCTATAAAGGTAGCTAAGGTTGAGTATTTTTTGAAAGTAGTCAAGATCAGAGTATGTTTGGGAAAACAGTAGGAAATAAGATTGAGGGGGAAAGAGATAGGAATACAGTATACAGAATTGTTTGTAGTATTATTTTATTCTATTTTAAGGTGTGTTGAGGATCAATGATTTTTGTTGCCTTTCCTGCTCCCTTTAAGCCACCACCAAGTTCCTAACTTAAAGTTTGAGGATTTTATTAATGCCAAAAATTACTATTTTTCTGCATTTTATATTCCATGCCGTTTTTCCTCCAGAGTCGCCTAATTAAAACCAAGTCTCATTTCCACATGCCTTATTCTACTCACTGGATGGTCTTTGCCCCAGGGCTCCTTGCAACTAGCAACAGATTGATTCCTGGAAGTAAAGGAAAAGGAGGGAAGGAGCTATCACTGCCAGAATGCATTAACAAATCAAATCAAATCTAAAGATTACATGTGTGCCTTAGGTTCTAGATACTTTCTTAATAAGCCAAAGACGTTTGACCCTCACCCTTTCCAAATAACTTTTCATAACTTTCTGTCAAGGCAACATATACTTTTGTTCAGGTGGCAAGGACTCTTTTTTAATTGTTTTACACGAAGTATGGTTCTAATGTTGAGCATAACAGTAATAGTTCTTACATTTGCCATTCAAATCTGTCCTCTTGACTGTGTTACTGAAAGTTTCTCCTACAGTTTTTCTCTGTCATTGTATAGAAAACAAAGAATACATTTTTACTTGACTTTCCACTCCCCTAAGAACAAATAATATTGCTACCTAACTTTTCCTTTGTCTTTACTATGTGCCCATCACTGTGAGATGCTGTGTGTTTGACATTTCATTAAGTCCTCATACCAACTGCATGGATGAACTGTTATTATCTCCATTTTACAAAGGAATACACTGAGATTTAGAGTTTGAATAGTGTGCCAAATGTCACTGTGATAGATACACTTGATCTTCATCCCTGTTTCCTGGCATGTAATTCCTACAATCCTTGGGATTTCCAAAGTGATGTCTTTTGATTTGCTAAGGAGATGACTGGTGGCTAGGGTCACCTAGGTAGCACCAGAATCAGGGCCGGTCCACAGAACTTGGGTTGGGGCTAATCTATCAAACGCAGGATTAGAAGATTGGGACTTTCTGGTTTATCTCCCATCCCTAGGGAAGGGAGAGAGGCTGAAGGCTAAGTTGATCACCAGTGGCCAGTGCTTTAATCAATCATGACTATCTAATGAAGCCTCTGACAAAACCGAAGAGGACTGTTTTGGGGGAGCTTCTGAACAGCTGAACCCTGGAGGCCCCTGGAGGGTGGGGAAGCTCCATGCCCCGTCCATTCCTTACTCTGCACTTCCGTTCATTTGTATCCTTTGTAATATCCTTTGTAATAAACAGTTAAATGTGTTTCCCTAAGTTCTGGGAGCACCTCTAGAAAGTTAATTGAACTCAAGAAGGGAGTTGTTAGATCTTTTAATTTATAGCCAGTAGGTCCGAGAACTGGTGGAACAATCTTGACTTTGTGAATGACTTCTGAAGTAAGGGGCAGTCCTAAAGACTAAGCCTCAAACTGTGGCATCTGCCACCATATCCAGACAGATAGCCTTGGAACTAAAGAGGACGCTCCTCTGGTGTCCACTGCAGAACTGATAGCTCACTTGTTGGCAGGAAGAAACCCCACACCATTGGTAACAAACATCTTCTGTGTTGATTGTTGTGAAGTTAGAGCAGAGAAAAACGCTTAATCTTTCCTTACAGAGTCATATAGTACTAAAACTACAATCCTTACACTATACTATTATTTATAAAATATTTTATTCACATCAGTACAAATTGACTTATTTATTTATTTATAACCGAGACAGAGTCATACTCTGTCACCCTTGGTTAGAGTATGTAGCTTCATAACTCACAGCAACCTCAAACTCCTGGGTTCAAGAGATCCCCTTGCTTCAGCCTCCTGTGTAGCTGGGAGTTCAGGTCTCTGCCACAGTGCTCAACTTGTTTTTCTATTTTTAGTGGAGACAAGGTCTTGCTCTTCCTCAGGCTGGTCTTGAACTCCTGAGCTCTAGTGATCTACCTGCTTCTGCCTCCCAGAGTGCTAAGATTACAGGCATCAGCCACCATGTCTGGCTTGACTTATTTCTTTTTAACAGCTCATAGTGATGGCCCCATAGTTTTGTGGAAGCTCTGTGTATAATTTGAGGTATACCAGCTCTTCTGAGAAACCAGTGCATACTCTCCTTTATCACATTTTATATAGGATTTGAACCATATTTTCATTAGTTTTCCCCTTATCCATAGTTCCCCTCACTATGGTTTTTGTATCTGTCTAGCTGACAGATTGTCAGATAAGTTGTGGTATAATTTGCTCCATGTCACTTGATTAGAACTCAAAGTTCAGTCATAATATTAGTTCTCAGGGAAATTGTGATCTGATCCATATTCACATCTGCAAAGCATACTGTCAGAAAAATACAGACTATGTATATAGATAGGGCCATAGCATATGGAACTATAGATTTATTCAGTTAAGGCTAAAATTACACTTTGATTAAATTCTCTAAGGATATTTAATAAGCACATGTGTGTAAGTTAAAGTGTGATGGTAAAATAAAAGGAATGGAGAAATAGAACCAACTGATTCTGGGATCAGAGGCCCATGACTTCCAGAGTTCCCAGCACCTCATCTGGTGAATGGAAATGATTGCAATACCTGCTTCATAGATCAACCAAATCCTGAGATAATCCATTATGCACCAAGTGTGTTTATTAATGAAATCTGTTTTTATCTTAATTTTTAGATAGAGAGAATGAATTACCAGTTCATCATCACTTTAAAATTTTGATTAAATGTTTGTTAATAAAATGCCATTTCAACATATGGCCAGTTACAAATTTTCCAGCTACTTTAGCCAAGATATTCATCTTATGTTGCCCAACAGAGTCCTTCCCTTCAAACTCCCAAATAAATTGGTGTTTAAAAACTCAATGCTTTCAATTTGGAGCTTCTCTGTGTTTACACAAATGTCTTTGCAGGAGAAAAGGTGTATTTTGTTCCAGTACCTCGTGATCTAAATTGTGATTAATTAAAATATTTTGGAGCATGTATACATATATATATATTTTAAAACAAATCCCTCATTGATATGCTCCAAAAGGTATGCATTAAAGTTCCAAGGAACTTATCACATTTCTTCTCTTTAATTGTCATTTGATTTTGCTATAGTAGACATCTGCTACACAGCTCTTTTAACTTTCCATCAAGGTAGATTGCTGGAAACCTGGGTTACTATGGCAATGCCAGGGTAGCCTCAATTGTTTCCTAATGTCAGTTCTCTCAGTGGTGTTAGTCTGGTAGGGAGTGCTAACCAGTAGGGGAGTTAAGACCAGCATACCTTTGCAAAGCTTTAGATTGTGAAGCCAGGGATGGAACCACTCAGATGGAAAGGCTCATTTCCATGGCAACAGGAGCAGCTCCAGTTGTTTCAGTTTGTCACTCATCACAGCAATGTTTGTCTTGGGAGCCTGCGTGAACCATTTCTAGATACACTTTGTTGTGGATTCAAGAGATTGGATGGCCATGCTGCTATGGTTACCAGCGTTTTTGTCTTAGGGGAGATCCTAGAATAAAGTAATCTCTTTTATTCCGATGGAAATTTTAAATAACTAGCAATGGAAGACAAAGAAAAGAAGTTGTGAAAACTCCTTTCTAGGACACTGATAACAAAATATGACTTTGGGGGGTGTGATGGTGGGGTGGTGGAAAATGAGAGGTGAGAAAAATTAAGGAAGATTAAAATAAGAAATAAGGAGATCATGAGGTGATCATTTATTTTATAAATATTTTATGAATAATTCAAAGATAAATGTATAACAAATATTCATATTTCAACACACATATTTCTCTTATTAGTCTCTTTATAACTTAGTTTAGATAATCTCCCCACTACTTCTTGCTGTGATTTGAATGTGTTTTCAAACGTAATCATTACTATGGTAGTATTAGGAGCTGAAGTCTTTAGGAGTGATTAAGACATTAGGGCAGAGTCCTTACGGATGGGATTAACAACTTGATAAGAGAGGTTTGAGGGAGTTATTTGTCCCTTTTGTGCTTCCACCTTTTCCCCAGGAGAGGACACAGCAGCCACGCACCATCTCCACCAAACACCAGATCCAATGGTGCCTCGTTCTTGGAACTTCCAGCGTCCAGCACATTGAGAAATAAAACTTTGTTGTTCAAAAATCACCCAGTCTATAGTATTTTGTTGTATCAGCAGGAATGGACTGCTAATATAACAAAAGACACAAGTCACTCATGTAAATCATTCCTTTTCTCAACCAGTTCATGACTCTCCCTAGTACTGATCACTTGGGGCTATGAAAGGATGTTCAGAAGACAGAAAACCTTCCAGAGAATAACAGTTTCAGTTATATTTATTCCTTATTTCCACTCTCAAGACTGATGCAAAGAAGGAAACAGCTGTTAAGTATTATCAAGAAGGTCACAACAAGTATTGTCATCTTTTCTGCAATTATATGGTTACTCTTGTTACCAGCCACTGTTAACCTGAATAGCCATTTTGTGTAGGGCACTGCTGGTCAGGCCCTAACAAGGCCGGAGGAGCCTATGTGCCAATATTGGTGATTGTTTGTTCACTTCCAAGGCTATTGTCATAGATAAGTTGGGGAACCAGTCTCCAGGGTACTGGTTAAGGGCCCAGGGCACTCTCGTGCACCCAGTAAAGTAGTGACTAGCTATGAATTTAGTATGGAATAAAAATGTTTTGGGCATATAATCACGTTAAAATAGAAAGATATTGTGTAACTTGGTAACCTATGAGGAGGAATCTGTTCAAAGCATACTACGATGATTAATAACATTACTGATGTTTACTTTTACTGTAAGAATAAAAGTAATAAAGGGAAACAGGAAGGCAAAACAGTTCTTTGGGGGAGATATCTCACTGCTCTCTGGAATTGCTGGATTTCCTGTAAATAAAAGTGACACTATTGATATTTCTGCTTCTCCATTGATTGGCTTGGGTGACAGGTGGCCAGACTCCCTGTTCTGGAAACACTATTATACCACTATTATTATATCACTATTATATTTCTAGAGTATTAGGTCACTGTAAATATGATAAAAATTAGCCCAAAGTTTATAGAAGATTATGAAAAAGATAGGAAATTATAACCTAAACACTCAAAGATGAACATTATTTGTATTTTGACTTTATGATTTCATCTTAGTGTTTCTCTTATATAAGATACTATAATGTAATAAGAATCCCATTTGCATTAATTTATTTAAATTTTGCTAAACATTTTGGAGGAAATTATTAGCAGTATTATTTTCAGAAGGACTAGAACAAGTTTGCAGAATTATTTGAAATTAGACACTGAGTTTTACTACTAAATTGTAGAATAAACCATTTTTACTTATTTTAATCTCCCTAAATCAGAATCATACTTTGAGGCCTACAATTAAGTTTGTGAACTTGCCACCCTGTACTTACACTGGCAGCACTGTTTAAACAACTTGGCAAGGTTTCATAACCTTGTTATATCAGTGTCTCAAGGTTGTGTTTGTATCAAAGTATGGGAGTTATCACGTTGAGTGGTGTCCATTATTGTTGCATGTTTTTGTATGTCATTACAAGAATGTTGGAGTGTGAATTAGAGCAATGAGCAAAGCTTTATAAATTTCTTGTTAAACTTGGTAGTGGAAGTGGAATCAGAGGCATATTTACAGGGATAATTCTATGAAAAAAGCAGCAGTATAAAAAAGGATTAAACATTTTTCAGAGAAGAGAGAAAGTCATTGATGAAGAGAGATTAAGGCAGCCACAAATGAATTAAACTGACAAAAACACTGCAAAAATTCATCAAATTGTTAAATTTAAATCATTGGCTGTGAGAAGCAAAGCATACCAGGTAAACACTGATAAACACTCAGGAAAATCTTACCTGAAAATGTTGCCATGAGAAAGATGTGTCTGTTGAATCACGACAATGCACTATTTCACAAGGCACTGCCTGTGAGGGAGTTTTTAGCCAGTAAACAAATAACTATATTGGAACACCCTCTCTACTCACCTGATTTGGCTCCAATTGCTTTTTTCTTTACCCAAAGAGAAAGGAAATATTGAAAGGAAGACATTTTGGTGACATTTGAGACATGAAAAGTAATATGACTACAGCTTTCATGGCCATTTTAGAAAGAGAGTTTCAAAATTGTTTTGAAGGGTGGACTAGATGCTGGTTTCTGTGCAGAGCTTCCCAAAGGGAGTGCTTCAGTGGTGACCATAGTGATATTCAGCAATGAGGTATGTAGAAATTTTTCTAGGATGAGTTCGCAAAGCCAATTGCACTACCTTAGTATTCCCTATGCCTGATTAGCCTGTGAATTGTCAGGAAGTAAATGACTACAGATGATGATAATTTCCTTCTTCATTTGTGTGTTTTAACAAATATGACATTTATATGGTTATAAAGCATTCCTTTAATCCTAGCAAATATTTACTGAGCAACTAATTATTCCACGTAGAACTTAACAATAGGTTAGAATACATGTGATATGTATTATTTTCTCAGATTATTCTTTGGGACAATATAGCATAAGACATAATCTATATTTAATTTGTTTGCCTAGATTGGAGTGGATGCAGCCAGGGTTGATGGGGCACAAAATCCCAAGGAGACACTGAGAGAAGAAAGTGTGGTTCTGCCCATATGGCAGGGACAGATTGTTCAACCCACCAGAACAACAAGTCTGCTCTAATTCTCCAGGAGCCTGTGCAGCAGGGTATGTTCTCTGTAAGTTGTGTCTCTTCATTCCAACACCGAGATTAAGCAGAATGGGTCTGTAAGGCGGCCAAGTTTTGCTCTTTTTTTTCCTTTCCTGGACTATGGTCACATTGCAATAAAAAGTGTTTTTGAAATGCTATTTTCCCCCATAAACATTATTCCCAACATAAATATGTTCAGAGTTAAGAAAAAAACCTTAGCTTGAAATACAAGGCCATTTTGCAAGATGCACACAAGGAATGTACAAGACAGGAGGCATGATAATAATACTGTTGGAAAAACAGTTTCATCCTGAACAGACAGCCCTTTAGTTAAATAAACTAAGCACATGTATGGCCATATAGGCACCTAAAATTGCATGTGCATAAATGTCTGTGTGAGTGTGTAAATATATACACAGCCAAGGCCAAGGTTTCAGAACTTAATGAAAAGGATAAGCAGAGCTCGTATTAGTGCTTTTTGCATAAGTAGTATTCTGAAGCTATATTTTTAATGAATAAATGAATGAATAAATGCTGTGGGAAAAATGAATATCACTTTCCTACATCAATTAAAATGGAAGGGTATTATTACTCTTAACTCTGAGTTTAGCATTGTCTTGATTAATTTTCATGATTGTATTTCTTATTTGCTTACCTTACTATTCCTTTTATATTTTATAATTTAAAGGAAATGATTTTGTTATAAACAAGTAACACTCAAGATATAATTTATGACTTGAATACTTATATTCTTGGGGTTGGCAAATTGTTTAATCTTTGCCTCCAAACTTGCAACATTGATAAATTTATTTCATTCAATAAATATTTATGAAGGCCTTCTCTGTGTTCTATGCTGTGTATTAATAAATGTGGGGAAAGATGGACTGGTGGGTCCCCCTGAGCACAGGCACACTCTGTTCGGGTTTACTCAGAGTACTGTGATTAAAGTTTAGTGTATTTTTAATTACCATACTTGCAGAACATATCAAGAAGATTAATCAAAATTAAATACCTGCTTTTGAAAAATTAGTGTAACATAACTTCCAAGAATAAACTCAAGGGCCATTAAATATAAGAGAAACATTTATTGAGTTATCATGGTTATACAAGTATATCTTATATATACTTTACTGGACTAAGAGCTGCCGATATTGTCAGCAAAACATTATTTCTGGGAGTGTTTTGATGGTGTTTCCAAAAGAGATTAGTATTTGAGTAAACAAACAGAGAAAAGAAGATGGCCTTCATCAATGTGGTAAGGCATCCTCCAGTCCTTTGAATGCCTGAGTAGAAAAAGGGGAGGAAGAAAGACAAATCCCTTCTTTCTGTTTGAGCTGGGACATCCATCTCATTCTACCCTCCCTGCAATGTAGCAGCTCCTGGTTCTCAGATTTTTGGACTCAGGCTGTCTTATACCACTGACTTTCCTGGTTCTTCAGCTAATGGGTGGCATATTGTGAAACTTCTTGACCTCCATAATTAGATGAGCTAATTCCCATCATAAATGTGTCTTTCTCCATTTTGTATATCCCCTTGCTTCTGTTTCTCTGGAGATCTGAGAGTAGTACACTGAGCAACAATTATTATGACTGAAGCGTTCTGTGGAGAATAGAGACGTGAATCATAAAATGTCTCCAACACATTAGACGTGAATCATAAAACGTCTTCAACACATGAATTGTTCCATGACCTGACCAGAGTCCAGGACAGGCTTGAAATCCCATCAGCTAGGTAGAGCTTTCCCCTCTTGTTCCTCTGTGGCATGTTTGCTCTTCTTCAAGACACAGCTCAGAAGGTACCTTACCCTTAATGCCTTCACTGGCATTATGGCGGCCAAATGCCTTTGTGTTCTCATAGCAGTTCAATAATAACTGTATCTGAAACCAACCAGGTACATGTTTTTAATTAAGCTATTTAACTGTAGAAAGTTGTAGATACAAATTCATTGTGAGAAATAACAGAGAGATCCCATGTATCTTTCACTCAATTTCTGCTAAATGGTAATTTCTTGTTATACTATCACACTAGGATATTGACATTGATATTGTCAAAATGCAGAACATTTTTATCAATAAAAGAATCCCAAAATAAAGAATATTTTTCATCCATGAAAGAAGCAACAAGAGAATAAAAGGTTATACCTTTTATAACCAAATATTCCCTCTCACATTTCTACTTCTCACCCCAAGATCTTTAACCTCTGGCTACTACCAATCAAGTCTTCATGTCTCCAATTGGCTCATTTCAATAGTGGTGTAATATATACATGAATCATAAAGTATGTAATCTTTTGAGATTGCTTCATCCTTAAGCATAATTTCTTGGACATTATTACCCAACATCCAGGCTGTTGTGTACACCTACCATATGGATGTACCTGAGTTTGTTTAACCATTCACCTTTTGAAGAATACCTTGGTTGTTTCCAATTTTTTACTATTCAGAATAAAACTGCTATAAACATTCATGTACAAGTTTTTGTGTGAACATAAGTTTTCATTTCTCTGGAATAAGTTCCCAAGAGTACAATTGCTGGGCTGTATGGTAATTAGATGTGTAGTTATTTAGGAAACAGCCAAGCTGTTTTCCAGAGTGGCTGTAATCATTTAATATTCCCACTAGCAATTTGTGAATGATGCAGTTTCTCTGCATTCTCATCAACTTTTTGGATTGGCATTATTTTTATTTTGAATTTTAGTCATTCTGGCTAAAAATATATAAACAATCACCATATGAGAAATGCTAGTATAGAAGCCATATAAGGTAAAATGCAAGGGATATACACAACCCTTTCAGGAAAAACAGATAGAAGAAACAGCCTCCAAAAGGAAGAAGCCACATACGCCAAGCTCAGGAATGAGAAGGTCCACCTGGCAACTTGGAAAATTGCAAATAGCTTGAGATGGCCAGCAGATACTGAGGGATTTGATGAAAAGACAGGAAGATAGGCAGTAATTAAATAACAAAGAACCTGGCATTTTTTATTAACAGTAAAACATCATGCAGTAGGTAAGGGCTTGAAAAGGGAAATGGTAGTATCATTTTGAAAAACACTTATTTCCTCTTTCCACTGGCACATTCTTAATTTGGATAATTAATACACAGGCAGGGAAAGAAAAGCCAGTGAACAAAATAAAGAAGGTACAATTAAAGGCATCAAAGATGAATCCATTGGAGCCAGAAATCTAAAGGATACCAAAGAAGTGGGATACCAGTGAGGGATTAAGAAGAAGAGTCACCAAAGCATACCCAGGTGCCAAATCTGGCCAACTCTTTTCTATTGGAAATCAAGTATTGGAGCACAGCCACATCCATTCAGTTACATATTGTTTATGACTGTCTTTGTACTATGATGGTGGACCTGAGTTGTTACGGTATGAAACCTAGCACACAAAATCAAAGTATTTTCTACCTGGCTCAGCAGAGAAAATATTGGCTGATCATTTGTTTAAAATAAAGGAACAATTAATGAAGAAAAACATTGTCTAGTGTCCTTTGGATTTACCAGCAAATTAGTTTTTGGTGACTCAGTGAGAACAGTTTTCAGTACAATGATTGGTGCTAAGTATAAAGAATGGGATAAAAGGAAATGGAGAGAGTAGGTGCAACAATTCTTTCAAGTCGTATTCAGTCTCTCACAATGAATGCAGCAACTTTCTCCCCCAATCTCACCAATATAATGTATCATCTTCGTTCACAAATGAGGAAATAGAGATCCTGGGAGTTTAAGAAATTTGGCCAAAGTTGCACAGCAAGTAGACAGGAGTCAGAAATAGAATCCAGTACTATACAGTCAAAACCCATGTTCTTTGTTCTATATCATATTTTCCCTAGAATTTAAAGCCTTATGAAATTGTTTGAGATGTCAAGATCATAGACTTAGAAAACAAAACATCCCTGCAGGGAAACAACGTCTTAAAATCACAGTTATCCCTGCCAACAGGTATTCTAAAGAAGTGATATCATTTAACAATTAGATTAATCCAAAATCATCCTCCCACCAAATGTAAAGGATTCTTGCTCCCCAGACCCTTCTACTTTATAGAATCTGCCTACTCAGAGTATGTTTCATAGACATAATGAAGCTCACTTGCAATAGAATCTGTTCTGAAATATTTTGCCCAGAAAAAAATAATCCCAAATAATGCAAACTTTAAAATTAATAGCCATTGAAGGAACAATAATAATGACAAGGACAATAGATGGGAAAAAAAGACAAGTCTAAAAGAGACATCTTGTATGCAAGAACCTCACTACATTATAAAGATCTACACAAAAAATCTCAATGAAAGAATAAGAACAGTTTTTCTTAATATGTAATTCATTGGGGCTCAAAATTATAGGTATATATTATGTTAGACATATTAATCTCAATTTTTTTCTCCTTTCTTTGTTAAATTTAAAACCAACAATCATAATTAGAACTGGCAGGGTAAAGGGGCAGGGTTGCTGTAATATATATCAGCATTCATTAGAAATCAATTTATAATAATAGCACTCAACAGGTTGACTTTGCCCTTCAGGAGACATTTTTCAGGCTGGAGACATTTTTTTTTTAAATTTCTGTCCAATATGTGTATTCTTTTATTGTTGGGGATTCATTGATGGTACAAAGAAGCAGGTTACATTGATTGCATTTGTTAGAAGACATTTTTGACTGTCACAACCTGGGGTTGAGGGGTTGCTACTGGCATCTAGTGGGTGGAGGCTGAGATGCTGCTTGTCCAGAATGTCAATAGTGTTAAAGTTGAAAAATCCATATTTCAGAGTCAGATCAGCATTCTCACTGGTGACAGTCCCCAATATACCAAATATACTAATTATACTTTAGCAACTATTATTTACAAAGTCATGAAATGTAATCCTTAAACTCTCATAGTTGCAAAGGATAACCTAAAAGGAAGAAATATGTTAAGTTGATTGAGAGAATAAAAGCAATGCATTACATGAGTGTTAGTATGTATGGTTTTTAATAAAAATTGGACATCCTCTTCAAGATGAAATAATATAATCTAATTGTGTACTAAGGCCCTTTGGACCAGCATCCTGGAGCTATGTAAAAACAGTACAATAAAGATCTACATAAGGCATATTGCCAATTTATTCAGTAAGAGAGAAACAAAAGTGTGATTGAAAAAAATATTTGTTGAACAAGCTGCAGCTGTGTATAACTAACACCTAATTGCTCATCTAGAACGTATTAGCCATCAGGCAGAACAAAGGTGGATAATTGCTATGATCTACTGAGATGATTTACCAAATCACTGCATAAAAATACACTTAGCTCATATTAAAGTTATGACACTAACCAATCAAACCTCAAGGTATTTAGAATTATTGGTGATTTAACCTTTCGTTTATGAGTTTTTGAAATTAAAAAAAGCCAGGGAATAAATGAAAGGCAGTATATAAACTTCAACTGGACACCAGAAATTGAGATTTAAATTTTTCTTATAGAACTTCTAGGAAGACTTCAGTAAAAATTATTATATGGGAAAATGTAAGTAATTATTTTAGTCATGAGTTACATTTGTTATTCCATTGATGATTTATCTTTAATTTTTAAAAATATATGTAAATATGAATGTGTAATTTAATTTGAATTGAAATGTAATGGTGATAGACTCTCTTTTGTGGTGATCGTAATGATAAACTCTACATGAATTTGAGAAGTGGAGAGAAAACTATCTGACAGCTAACTTTGTCATCAAGGAAGCACTAGAAACTTTCTGTGGTTAGTGGGGATAATCACTCTTAATTCTTCACCCCTGTCCTACATTATAATGACAAATACCTTACCCATTGCACATGAGTTTAGCCATGTGACTTGCCTTGTTTATTAGAACTGAAATGATATCTAGGGAAAAGATGCAGCTTTGAAGTAAATTTCATTATTTTGCTCACTTTTTTTGCTTTCATGCTATTTTTCACTAGAGAATCATAACTTGCATAGCTATTAACTAACTAACCATGTGGAACTGACCCACAGACCTGAAAGGAAGAAAAATATTTGCTATAAGCCTATGAAATTTTGGGAGTTGTTTCTTAGGCAGCAGAAGTTGACTGTTACACTTTCAGAAGGTTTTTCTAGCAATGTTTATACTATGAATGTTTGATATTTATCTCCCCAACAATTGTTTCTCTGATTTTCAATTTTAAATCCAACCTCACCTCCCATCATTTAGGAAGAGGTGCCAAGACTGACTTCCAGGGTGAACTGAGCCTTGGAATTCCTCTGGTCACTGCAATTTAATTCAGTTATGGATATATGATTTAGATATATCAAACAGAATAAATTTCAGAACTTCTGAAGAAAGTGTCACTGTTGCCTCCTGATCCTTTACTGGAAGAATGGGAAATTAAGGATACTGTAGATCTCTTACTGACGCCAGGAGAGAACTAGAGCTATCAAGCTGTAAGCAATAAAGTCAAAAGCAGAGCTAAGCTATAGATAGAAACAAAGTCCTAATGATGTGGCCCAGTCTCTGAACTCAGCTGTCCCGGAAGAAAATCTTCTGGATTTGTTTTTTATGTATGTGTTGATAATTTCCTGTTACTCCTTAAACTAATTTGAATTATCTGCAATTGATCACAAAGAGATTTTGAATGGACACAGCATTTCTGATTTCAATTAAAGGATGATAAATGGAGAAAATGTTCTTTTCAAACAGAATTTTCCTTTATTTGAATTAAAACATTCATTCTCTTATCTGTATATAGAGATTTTACTGCAGAAAGAACAATTACAAAAGCATGTGCAAGATACAAGCCTGAATCTCCTTCTATTCATATAATTTTCTTTCAAAGGGAGTATTATTATGACATAATTATAGGTTTATATAAATCTTAACATGAAATTAACACTTCAGAGATATAATAGAATTATAATATTTCCCAACAGGACATAATACCTTATCAATTCAGACTAAATTTATAATCTTCCAAACTTCCCTTGAAATTTAAGAAACTACCATAAAACTCTACTAAATTTAAAATGTACAAATTTAATCCCAAGCTTATGAAAAAGACACTAAAACCTCTGATGATACAATAAAGTATCTCTCCTGAAACTAAGTCTCCATTATTTTTCCAGATAATACAGATAAAGTGTTTGTTCTATAATTCAGTAAAGGGAATTATTTCTATTAATAAGATTGTCCATGCCCACAGAGAAGTTTTCCTTAGCAACCATTAGTAATGTATCCATCCGCATTGCCTAAAGTGGCTAAATGTTTGATATATTTCAGATATTAATATTTTATTTCTGGTTGCTTAGCTACCATTTATATTCGAGAAAATAATATTCTGTTTCTCTGACTGTAAGTATAATACATAGCCACTTTATATAATTTAAAAAATGTTGAAAGGCACAAAGAAAAAATAAAAATATGCCATGTTCCAAACATAAGATACTTGCTACTGTTAGCATGTTATTACATTTCTCTCCAGATTTTCTTTGTAGAATTATATTTTTTACACCATTATGTGCCTTATTTTTCACTTGTTATATTTGAACATTTTTTCTGTAACAATTATTTGCAAAAAAAAAAAAAGCCTTTCGGTGACTTTCCATCTTTAAGTCAAAGCTAAAATTCTTAAATGATGTCTTAGTTAAGTTTGTTACAACAAATTACCACGGACTGGGTAGCTTAAACAGCAAACATTTAATCCTCACAGTCCTTTTGAGGCCAGAAATCTCAGATTAGATGGCAGCATGGTCAGGTTCTGGTGAAGGCATCTTCCTGATTCGCAGATGACTGTCTTCTTCTTGTATCCTCACATGATGGAGAGCTGAGACGACGTGAGTACTATTCTGTCTTTTTATATATACGGACACTAATCTTATTCATGAGGCCTCCACCCTCATGACCTAATCACCTGTCAAGGCCTTGCTTTCTAACATCATCAAATTTAAGGTCAGGATTTCACTTAAATTAATTTTGAAGTGACACAAACATTCAATCCATGGCAAATCTTCCTAGTGTCTCTAACTCACATACATCCTCTCTTAACTAGACTTGGGTCACTAGAGTCTCTTGCTCTTCCTCCAGCATACCAGGATGGTCCATCTTATTACCTTTTTACTAGCTGTCCTCTGTGCCAGGAGTGCCTTTTCTCCTGATGTACATGGTTCATTCTATTGCCTTCTCCAAATGGCTGCATCTCTGTGAAACCAGTCAAGGTGTACCAGGTAACCACGATCATGGTCAAATTTATAAACTACCTGTGTGACCCTAACAAAGCTGTTGAGCCTTTCTGCACATTGGAGAATAGCAACTATTATTTCATAAGCCTGCTGTGAGAATGAAATACATTAAGATTGTAAAACCCTCTCTGCTACCAGAATTCTCAATCCCTAAGTCAGCTTTTGTTTTTAATTTTACTTTTTTCACAGTCTATTTGTTATTTTCTGGCATACTCTATTAATTACTAGTTAGTGTAACTATTACTACAAATTAATGATATTCATTTTTTTGTGTACTATCTTATCTCTTCCCTCACTAGAGTATGAATTCTACCAGGTAAAAGATTTTTCACTTTGAAGAACACATGGAACAAAAATGTGCTCAAAAATAAAATCACAACAGCAAGCACAAATATAGTGCCTACATTGCCATCATTATTCTAAGATTTTTGAGTGTATTAATCACTTACTCCTATCACAACCTCACAGAATAAGCTCTATTTATGATAGTTCTACGCAAAACTTTTGTATTTTAAGATGGGTGTAAAAAGAATATGCATTCAGTAGAAATCATAATTTAAGTACCTATATGACCATTCTGTTTCTCTTTTATTATATTAAAGTATACAATAAATTACATGAGATATTCAACAATTTATTATAAACAGGTCTTTTGTTAGATGATTTTGCCAAATTGTAGGCTAACATAAGTGTTCTGAGTATGTTTTAAGTTAGGCTAGCCTAAGCTATGATGTTCAGTTAGATTAGGTGTATAAAATGAAGTTTTGACTTAAAACATTTTCAACTTACAATAGGTTTATTGGGATATAACCCTACCCATAAGTCAAAGAGCAACTGTGTCATTATCATCTCCACTTCATAGAGAAGAAAATCGAGGCATTCATATTTCTAAACAACTTTCCCCGTTGGTAGTAGCAATAAGTGATGAAAGGAGGGGAATGCTCCTGGCCTTGGCACAAGCTTTTGACAAATACATAGTTGAGGAAATGAGCTAAATAAACCAAGAAGGGAAGCACTGTCAAGTCAGGAGGATCACGCTTCTTCCCTATCCTTGGTCTTCCAAAGGGAAAAAAAAAAGTGAATTCTATTTCCTTTCAGACTCTGCTTTTTCTAATCAGAGGAAATAGGCAAGAAGATAAAATTATGAGGCTTTCATTTCTCAATCTCATGTTTGACATAAGATAAGCATGGGCCATCTTCCTTTCGACTGGGTGTCCCATTGCGTTATTTCTCCTCATTGATTTTATCTCTTTCACCTGGTTTCCTCCTCCACATTAATGATTTGCATCCATAAAACAGATGACCTTTCTAGCCAATGTGTTTCCCCTGAACTCAGGCTGTTACTTTTTTCCTTTTAAATATTATAGTTTAACTCATCAATGTACTATCAACAGCAGCAATTTTTGAGCAATTGCATCATACATTTATTCAATTTGCCAGGATACCCACTAATATTTTTTTACTCTATTCAAGTTCCACTTTCATATAATTTCTTTTATTGGGGTATATGAGCTGCTTGCTGGATGTATTATGAAACTACATGTGGATATTTTATGAAAGCAATACTTTCTAACTTTGCTCAGCTCTGCTCCGAGCAAAATCAGAAAGTAATATGGGAGCAGGAGGAGAGCTCCTCATTTAATCCTTGGAAGGGAGTGACTAAACTCTGTGCACCTTTCACCAAGAGAAAACTAAAAACTTTGATGTCCTCAAAGACTACTTGAACATGCTTCTCAGAACAGAGCCCACAGTCAATAGACACAGAGCTGTGTATTAGAAGCAGTTAATTATTTGTTATATGAGGTCTGACAATTAAGTTCACAGACTCATCCTTGAAGTGCCACATTGCACCCCTTATTGCCGAACATCACTATGGTCACCTTTGGAGCATGCTCCTTGGAAAGCTATGCACAGACATCACCATCTAGTCCACCCTTCAAAACAATTGTGGAACTCTCTCTGGAATGGCTATCAAAGCCATCATCACAATACCCTCGATATCCTGAATGTCACCAAAATTACTTCCTTTCTATATTTCCTTTATCTTTGGGTAAAGAAAAAGGTGATTGGGACCCAGATCAGGTGAGTAGGGAAGGTGTTCCAATACAGTTATTCGTTTACTAGTTAAAAACAGCCTCACAAATAAAAGGTCCCTCACAGACAGTGCCATGTGAGCTAGTACATCATCAGGATGCAAGAACCATGACTTTTGGCCAAGATTTTCAGTTAAGAGTTCCCTAACTTTTTCTCTATTAATGTTTACTTGGCCTGCTATGCTTCTCACAGCATATTGGTGCAACAAATTTGACACACAATTCAACGAATTTTTGCAATGTTATGTCAGTTCTGCTGATTACTGACCCCATTGACCTCTCTTCATCAGAGCTGCTTTCTCTCCCCTCAGGAAAACATTGAATCCCTTCACATTTTGCTGTTTTCTTCATGGCATTATCTCCATAACATAAACTTAAACTAACATGTCCCTGATTGAACTTCCACTCTTGCCAAGTTTAACAAGAAATTTACTAATGTTTATTCATTGCTCTAATTCAAGCTCCAACATTCTCACCACAGCACTGCAAAACGGGCAATGGCAATAGTAAGCACGACTCAGCAAGACACTGCCACACGTCGACAGGAACACCACTCTGACACGCTGATATTCCATGTTTAGGAAACTTTCCTGAGTTGTTTCTACAGAGCTGCCAATGTGAGCGTAAGTGGCAAGTTCATGAACTTGTCAGACCTCTTAAATTAGGACTTCTGGGTCCCAGACTTTACCTAGTTGAAATTCAAGGAGGTGAAACAAAGGCATTTGTATTAACAAGCACCCCAACTAGTTTATATATGTGTTCACACACATTTATTTGTAGAGTTGGCCCTCCATACCAGTGGGATTCAACCAATGTTGGATCAAAAGTATTTGGAAAAAATATAGTAACTGTAGTAAACAGGTACAGACTTTCTGTTTTGTCATTATTCCCTAAACAGTGCAGTTTGACAACTATTTACTTATTTACATTGTGTTAGGTATTATAAGTAAACTAGAGATGATTTAAAGTATAGAGAAGGATCTGTGTGCTATTTGCAAACATTATACTATTTTATATCAGGGACTGCAGCATTTGAAAAAATATTTTTGTATCTGCGGGCAGTCCTAGAATCAAACCTTCAGGGATATTAAAGACTGACTGAATATATATTATATACACTATATGTGTACATATATACATGTATTTGATGTGTATGTATATAAAGCCCTTATTATTAAAGAAATAAATGTTGGGCATCCAAAATATGCCATTTCTTATGCTGATAGCTGGGAACACATGATAAATGGAATTATATACAATCCTACCCTATCGAGACTAGATATATTCCTTTACCCCATGGAATTTTAGCCTGCTAGGCAAGTTAGGTATTAATAAATGACCACAAAAATGGAGCTAGACCCTCAATAGGGAATAAGGGGTAGACGGAGAGAGGAACTCTGAAATATATATACCCGGCCTTGCCAAGAACTCCGGGGAAAGCTTCTCTGAATTGAAAGCCAAAGCTGAGTGTAAATTAAGGGAAGGGGAGAAAATAGGGTGTGTTTGAGGCAGAAGGAAAAATGAGTCCTGAATCCCGTGGAAAAGGAGTGTGAAAGAAAGGTAAAAAAAAAAACTCAGGGTTGTGGCAACCATATGGTGAGGACACATAGAATGAGAAGAGAGGCAGGAAGATGCTGGATTATGCTGAGACTTGTAGATGCTGCTCCTGCCTTTCCTTAATGCAAATGCAATGAAAACTGCCCTCAGAGCTTAGAGGGGAGGGGCACAGGCGGGGTTAGTGAGATGATTCTTATTCACCTAGAACTGTATTGCCCAATACAGTAAGCACTAGTTATACATAAATTTAAATGTAATAAAATTAAAAATTCAATTCCTCAGTCACACTAACTACATTATACGTGTCAAACAGCCACATGCATCATAGGTAGCCATAGCAGCTACCTATGATGCAGCACAGATGTGGAATATTCATTGTTGCAGAAAGTTCCACTGGCAATGCTGCTGAAAGTAACCCAGCATGGATGCCCCCTGAGGGCCAGTGGGAAATGTGCCAAGTCCTGCCCTGCATTGTAAGATGACTTTTAAGTGACCTGTACTTGAGAACCATAGTTCTGGAAGGTAACTGACCCTTTAACGGAATCCTATGGATAATTTGCTACTTTGAATGGGGTGAAAAGATCCCATCAACTTCCAACGTACAGAACAATGACTAAAGGTATGTCAATATTGCCAAGTACCAATTTGAGCCTCAATTTTATGAGATCTCTATAGATGTCTTTAGAAACGCAGTGAAATATACACACCACCTTGTTCAAATCAAATAGTCTGCATTTGGGGGGAAAAATCATGTTACAGTTCTTTCCAAACATGACTTCAAGGTACTTCCCCTCTGCCCTCCCTTCCCCATTTGTCTCCCTCTCTAATGTCTTGCTGTTGAGCAGGACTGCTACATATCATACCAATAGATTTCAGGCTGTGACACATAAGGCTTAGTTTTCTTTTTTAGGGTTCCCAATGGAAGGCTATAATGTGTGAAATGTTATTTGTTAGGTCGTTAAAAGAAACTAATGAACTCACGGGCTTCCTAAAAATTGTAGTTCTATTTTTCAGGAGTATGGGAGCCTATTTATTTTTAACTGTACTATTATCATACAAATAGATCAACCTGTGGTTGTTACCCATTTCAGACATGCACTCCACTCCATTTTTATGGTACAGGCTGTAACATGACAAAATGCCCAAGGAAGCTCACCAAAATCCCAGACTAGTAAACAAAGCATTATGAGAAAGGTGAGGAGAGAAATACTTCCAAGTGGCTCACCAGCCTTTGCTAAGGTTTAGTTTTGAGCTCAAGAACAGCGTAGTAGCAAAATGATAAAAATCCAATAACAAACTCTACCCTATCATTAACGCTTACTACATGCTATTGATGGAAGGTTTGTATCCTCTCAATATTCATAAGTTGAAGTCTTAGCCCCTGTCATTACAGATGAGGCCTTTGGGGAGTAATTAGGGTTTGATGATACCATGAGAGTAGAGTTCCAGTGATAGGGTCAGTGGCCTTCTAAGAAGAGGAAGAGAGAGATTGCCTTCTGTTTCCATTTGAGCACAGAGGAAGGGTCATGTGAGAACGCGGCAAGATGAGGAAGGGTCAAGTGAGAATGCGGCAAGATGGCAGTCATCTGCAAACCAGGAAATGAGCCCTCACTGGAAAGCAAATCATCTGGCACCTTGACCTTGGATTTCCTAGCCTCCAAAAGTGAATAAAACTTTGTTTAAACCACCCAGTCTATAGTATTCTGTTATGGCAGCCCAGCTGACTTAGACACATGTGCTAGACACAGTGCCACACTCCTCATACGCATTGGCTGCTTTGATCTTTACTTACCTCATCAAGCATTAATTACTAATAATATAACCATTATACAGGTGAAGAAACTGAGCTTAAGTAACTTCCCAAGGTCACTACCATCACTTCTAAGTGATCATATATTTACTTTTATTTCAAGTCCAAAGAAATCCATATAAATCTTTCAGTAATATCTCTGTGTCAAATCACAGCAGCTAAAGAGCCATCCAAAGAATTCTGTGTACTTGCAAATGTTGCCAACAAGTTTTGACAGCTATATTAAACTATTACCTGCATCTAAACAGATGCTATTATTTTTAAGGGTGTAATTAGGTTCTGTGTACAAAACAGATACATCTGCGGCTATTTTCTATTTTTGTCTGCAAAATCTTGCTCATTTGGATTCTTGTAGCACAAACAAGATGGCCTGATAAACATGCAAATGAACATCAAAAGGGAACTTCTGCATGGAGAGGAAATCAGAATTTTAATCCTTTTTTGTAAAGATTATTTGACTTTGGGTAGGGCACTTTCTATCTTAGGGCAAAGTGTTCTGTGGGAAAAAGGAAAATGGCCTTTCATATTCCCTCCAGATGTTAATACTCTCTGATTTTATGTTTTCAAAGACAGCCTTATCAAAAACGTCCATGATCTCAGCTGACAAAATAAAATGATTGATCTTGTTAAGTTAAACTAAAATCATCCTTAGGATGTTTCTGTATTTGAGCTTTTGTGTAAAAAATGGTAACCTAACTTAATATGTAAATTAACTGAAAAACCTAACTTAGGAGTATGCTCCTGTAATAAATGGTTGAGCCTCCACTAATCAAAGAGGCTAAGCATCTGCTAATCAAAGGCGGCCAGGTAATTTCAACAAGACCGTTGTAACCAATTAAGTGGTCTCCGTAATGCTGTAGGTCATTGCTGTTTTAGGTCCATAAATGTTGTCTGACCACATTGCAGCCCTGGAGTTCCTTCATCCTGTTCTGCATCTTTGTGCTGCCAGATCCTAAAAACCTGAATAAAAGCCAATTAAGATCTCCAAAGTAAATTAGTTGTAATTTTTTCTTTCAACCATCTTTTAACAAGTTAAGGTCTTGCCACATAATTACATTGAACTTTGATCTGTAAGGTCAAAAACCAAAAGGATGAGAAAGAAAGGAAGGAAGGATGGAGAGACGGAGGGAGGGAGGGAAAGATATCAATTATATGTGCTCTGGTGTTACTGTATCAGAGAGCTAAAAATGAAAACTAAGTAAAAAGAAGAAGAGGAAGAATAAGAAGAAGTAGAGGAAGAGGAGAATGTGCAGACATTGATCAGTTAATATAATCTATCCTTTTAGGAAATGTAAAATAATTGTTTGTATTATTCGTGGCTCACTTACTTACAGAGACACAAATCCTCCTCAAAACGGATAAAGCCAACAATAACAAAAATCAGAGATTCACAGGAATGAAAACTGTGTGGGTGAGTACAGCTTCAGGAAAAGAATCCCTGCTAGTATTTCCAGGGTGGTTTATCTCAGCTTCTCTTTCTTTAAAAAAAAAAAAAAAAAAAAAGCCCAAGAATTAAATCTTATTGGCTGAAAAGGGTCATGTGCCCACATGTGAACTAATCCTATAGCCGCAATAGGTCATATGTGAACATTCCGAATCAGAGATGAGGGCAGCCTCATTCTTAGCTACCTAGAAACTACAAAGAAAATCCGGGTAAAACTACTAGATGAAAGGAGAATGTGTATTTGGTAAGCAAAAAACAGTAAGTCGTTCACTTCATTAAAGAAGATATTAGCAATCATTACATAAAGACAAGTGACTAGTGCTTTCCCCTGTCTTACTGAATATAATAATAGCTATACATTATTAAGCATTTTCTATATGCCAGAGGCTATGCTAAATGCTTTACACACATTATCTACTTTTTTTCCACATAGGTAAAGAAACGGGCTCAAAGAATTGCCATTTGTGCCAGAGTCCTAAAAGCTAGCAAGAAGCAGAGCTAAGATACAATATAGATTTATTTGATTTCCAAGTTCATGTGCTTAAGAGTCTTAACGACTATATTACTTCCATAAGAACTAACTTGATATTTTGTTTCAGAGAGTACAAGAAAATAGAAGCTGCAAAGTAAAATACCTTCACAATGTGGCTTCCAAAACCAAAGATTGATGCAACAAGAATGTTAAGTAGAATATGACTTTCTATGCCCAGAATGGGCTGAATTCACAGTATTTTGAATAATTCAGTATTTATAGGATTTTAAACAATTCAGTTCCCTTACCTCTGAAGTACCAAGGTGATTCAAAATTAATTTGCAACACATGTACATATACATGTTATATGTGTCTTTGTGTGAGGAGGGGGATATTTATAAACAAAATTATATTTCTATGTTTTTAAAAGTGTTAGTAGGCAAATAATCCTAGCTTCTGGAGAGGCAAAGATGAGTGCTTAAAGTCAGGAGTTTAAGACCAGTCTGAGCAATAGTGAGACTCCATTTCTACTAAATATTTAAAAGTTAGCTGAGCATTGTGGCATATGCCCAGATACTTAGGAGGCTGATGTAAGAGGATTGTTTGAGGTTCCTGAGAGCTATGATGACTGGGCAGTCTAGCTCTAGCCTGGAGTAACAGAGTGAGACTATCTAAAAAAAAAAAAAAAGCATAAGTAGCAATCAGAACATGTAAATCAAAGAGCCACACACCACTCTCACTGGTTGTATCAGAATTATTACCAATAGTTATATCAGTTACCAATGCTATCAGAATTATTTTAAGTAATGCTGCTTGGGCCACCAGGACATCATTAACCAGTCCCTTGAAACTTGGCTATTCACTTGCCTGCAACCTACCAAGTACTTCAGACCATCATTCTTAAGTTACCACAACAGCAAGACTCTAACAGGAGGTGGCAATTTTCTAACAGGAGGTGGCAAACAATGTCCCATGGGACAATTTGTCCTACTACCTGTTTTTGTAAATAAAGTTTTATTAAAACACATATTGTCTATTTCCATACTACCATAGCAGAGTTGAGCAGTTATGGCAGGAATTGCCTTACTAGCAGGTGGAAAATATTTATTATGTAGCCTTTTACAGAAAAATGTTTGCAATGTAGAATATGGCATGCATATAGGAAGGAGTATTTTGAAATTTTAAAAGGTAATCCCAAGAATACATAGAGAAGGAAACGAATACTTTATGAACACGAACTGACCTTCTGATTCTACTGTATCATATGTAGTAAATGATATACATGTTATCTACTGTATGATATAGATATCAAGCCTACCTTTAGAAAGGGTAGTAAGGAAATGATTATCGGGAAAGATGCTCCCAATCAACAGAGTTCACCTGGTAGCCAGGATCATCCTCTGCTAATTTAGGGCCTTTTACTTCTTTATATTCTGTTGCTATTTAAGTCTTTAAAAAAAAAAAAAAGAGTTACTGAGGGTGGTTTCACACACCAGTGATTCCCAGCTACGTGGGAGACTGAGATGGGAGGGACAGTTTCAAGTTCAAGAGAGTGATGAATCTAGCCTGGGCAAGACAGCATGATCACGCTTCTAAAAAAAAAAAAATGTAAAAATATAACTAAATAAATAAATCCTTTGTTTAAAAGTAAAGAAGTTAATGAGCTGGAATCTTTTCATTGTGCTCTTTTGGAGATGCTACCTACCATTTGAGAGCTATGACATACACTTTTCTTTTTGAAAAATTTCCTTAAAACCTTTTAAACCTTAAAACCTTTCTTAGCAGTTTCCCTCACATTGGTTTCTACAAATATTATTTTATTTTCTTCCCACTATATCATGTTGAACTTGCAGTCATATATAAATTAGAATGTTCAACACTTAATAGGTTTTCACATTACCCCGTGTCCACTAAGGGACTTTCCTTACACACTTGTTTTTTTGAAAGATTAACTGAGCACTTGCCCATTATTGGTCTGTAGTTGGAATTACTGTATTTCATCTGTTTTTCCTTGACAGGCTCCCACTTACTTGTTCTCAATAAAGAAGATATTTGCTTAAGAAAGAGCATATTGTGTTTAGCCTGACTCTCAAATAAACACCTGTATATTACATACAGACCAATTACTCCAACCTTACCTGATTGCAGGGGGAGAGCAAAATTTTGCAGGCAAATTGCAATCCTGATCCTTCATCTTCAACTCTGGACTGCACAGGGAATCCTTGATTAAATTTCCAGCAGTTACATGCCTACTTAATAGGCATTAGAGTGTACCTCTGAGAAATATCTCTAATGGCTTGCAAGTTGCTGGAGACATTCACTTGTGCTTCTTAAACAAACTAGTCATGTTTCATTGTATACCATAAGGTTTCACTGATAGACACATAAACCTTAGGATTTTTATATTTTCAGCAAATTCAAGAGAAAGGTGTTAGTTTGAAAGTGTACAAGAAGTGTTCACCCAGAGGCAATACAAATAGCACATCCTTCCCACACCCAGTTTTGGTTGTAAAGTGACCAAATGCCTCCAAGGAAGAGAAAACAAATCACAATCCTCAGAATATTTTAAAGTCAGAAAACAAGAAAGTTGTTGAAAAAGAACACGTTGGGGTGTGTGATGGAAGCATCACCATGTGAAGTTAAGATTTTATTAAGAACAATTAAATCATCATTGGCTGTAAGTCCACTGTTCTCTTTAAAGCCCACCTACCCCCAAAGAACATTTGTCTATCCCTCACATTGGTAAATTCCACTCCTGGGATGTCAGTTCCCTGATACTAAAACTTGTAAAATGCAAGTAGAAATACTTCCACTACTCTCTCAGTTAAATGCATCTTAATATGACTGCCTTAAGGCTTGTTTGAAATACACTGCAGTACGTTCAATATCTGTTTTCTTTCCCCCTTTTCCCAGCATCCATCCTGGAAGACCAGGTGATCTGTGAGGAGGTGCTATGTTCTAGCAGCCACCATGTGCCCAACAAACCCACTGGAGTCAAGAACCTTAGGTTTTTCTCTACCACTGAGGATGCTGCACTGTTAACATGTAAATCTGCAGCTGTAGGTATACTGACAAGGGAGAGACGCTGACCTATATGTCAGGGATTAGGAATGATTTAACAAAATATGAGATATACCTTTTTATGTAGCATTAAAGCAAAATATACTCCAGCAAAACTATTTCTCCACTGATTTTACCTCTTCTATGAGCCTTTGTGTCAGATGTGTTAATGTTTATTTCACATTGATTGCACTCATGACCAAATACTTTTACCACTCAAGCAACCCGAGCTTCCATCACTTTACAAAGCTACCAATGCCTTACTTTGTCTGGATAAACTCGTGGGGCCAGAAGCAGAGCCCTGAGGCAGTCATTGTCAATCATGAACAGCCATGAACAGCAGCAGTGGGCATCATTGCAGATGTGTTTGTTTTCTTCAAGTCATCCCGCCAAAAAACTTAGTTTCCTCATCCACAAAATGGAATAGTAGAGAGACTCATAATGAACATTACAATCAATGTAAAACGATACCTGAAATTTGTCTATGTTGTACCATAATACAATAGACACTAATTTAAAAAATAGCTAACGTATTTTCTATAAACAAATTTTTCATTTCTTTGCTAACTACATTTGCATTTGTCCGCATTTATTTAAGAGAAACTATTTTTTATAAATAATTTTATTAAATCAGAATTGTGTACATTGGTGCAATCATAGGGGAGAATGTGCTTCATATACAATCAGAAATATTTTGATCATACTATTAGAGATAGCCTTCATGGTATTTTCTTGATCACTATTTTTTTCAAACAAAATATATAAATGATAGAATCTATCAATGGAAAAGCCTTGACTTTTCTGAATTCTACACAGTTCTCATTATTTGAATACTGGAGTTTTGGAAGAGGAATGCTTAGAATCATGCAGATTCCTGATGAACACATCCTCCTAATCTGGTAATTTATTTATTATAAAGTGAATATTTATGATGAAATTATTGGATTGCAGAATAGTTATGTTTGAGCAAGAATCTGAGACTGTAGTAGTTTCTTATAAGTAAGTACTATGTATTTAATATAATTTAATTATCTATTAATTAATAGATTAGAAATTATTGGATCACAGAATAAGATACATATACTTGGGTTTGAGCAAGAATCTGGGGCTATAGTAGTTTCTTATAAGTAAGTACTATGAATTTAATATAAATTAATCTATGTAATTATAATTTCTAAGAACCTGTTTAAGTCCTCGTATCAAAAATTTTACATGTTAATCACACTATTTAATAGTGTAATCATAAAAGTCAGTGTAGTTTTATAAAAGCTGAAAACGGTCTAACAAACCTGCAAAATGTGTTAGCCTCACCAGAAAGTGACTATCTGGCAATCAGTGGAAAGCCAGCAATGCTGTAAAAGCAAATATAGATAGAAGTGCCTATGCATAAAATATTCAGCATGATAAAAAGGTAATATGACATTGATGAGCAGTTAAAAAGTATAATGCAATGCACACATGAAAAAGAAGAACCAAAATGTTTCGATAAAGATTTATGACTTTGTCAGTACAGTCAAATCAATGCAGAAAAAATTGAATAAGGGTATGGAAGAGATACTGCGTTTTTCGGATAATGGAAAGACTGCGATATATATAACAAAGTTCCCAATTCCACATTTTTGCCCAGCCAGATGAGGTGCCAATATCTTACTCACCTTTTTATATTCTTGACCACTTATTTAAGATTTGAATTAATTTCCACAGGAAAAATGGTTCCAAATGCTGAAATCCCCCTCCTAGAGTTTTTCATTTTATAGCTCTTGGTCCTTTAACTTCCCAAGGCATTAGTGAATTTTGTATGCCTTAGTAAATATTTTTCTAACTATGTTTCTAGCATATTTAGTTGTCTTCAGCAGAAAGAATGTTCTGAAACCTCCTAGTTACTCCATGCTAGAAGCAGAAGTTCTTTTTCCCCCTTTTAAAAAGTAAGTTTTTATTCAAGTTATTAAATATGCATTTAAAAAGTTATTAACATGTCAGCTGCTGTGATAGATCTAGAAGAAGAAAGGTGTTCAGTTAAGTAACATATCTTGGTTCTTTATTTGGGGTATGTCTGTTTTTACTTGGTAGTTATGTGCATTAACAAAAACTGAAAATCATGAATTTAACTTATTAAGAATAAAGCAGGATGCTCTGAGTCAATGATGTTTAGCTTTACCATTGAAACTTGTATGCACAGAACACATCCAAAGTAGCACAACAAAGGCTTAGAGAATGGAACTGAGATTTAAACTACCCCCCATAAGACAAATCAGATCTTACAGTCTGAATTTAACCAGACTGACTACTTCCTAAAATAAAAACTTTCACATTTTCAAGAGATTTTAACAGCAACCAGAGTTTATACAACATAATATTAACAATGACCAAGACACAACCTAATTAATTGACATATAAAGATCTAGGAAAATGTGCCACATTTTTGAGCAGAAAGACAGTCTAACAGAAAGCTAGCCCCACCCAAATTTTAGAATTATTAAATAAGGAATTTAAAGAAGCTATTATAACTGTTTGTGTAACATTTATAACAAATACATCTGAACTTAATTAAAAGTTAAGTAGCATCAACAAAGACATAAAACTATAAAAATAAACCCAATGAAAATTTTCAAACCAAAAAGTACGGTGTCTTAAATACAAAGCTTACTGGGTAAACTTAGTAACAGAATATATAAAACAGACAAAAATAGCAGTAATTTAAAGAATATATCAATGGAATTGACACAGTTCAAGAACAGAAAAACAGTTGATACAAAAGAGTACAAGATCAAGGGGACTTTGGAATGATAGTAAAATGTCTAAAGTAAGTGACATTGACTGAGCATGATGGCTCACACAAGTAATCTTAGCACTTTGGGAGGATGAGGTGGGAGGATCACTTGAGGCCAGGATTTTTTTTTTAATTGTTGGGGATTCATTGAGGGTACAAGAATCCATGTTACACTGATTGCATTTGTTGGGTAAAGTCCCTCTTACAATGGTGCTTCCCCAGAGGCCAGGATTTTTAAACCATCCTGGGCAACATAGTGAGACCCCCACAGACATATCTCTCCCCAAACCATTAAAACTTAGCCAGGCTTGGTGGCATGTGTCTGCAGTTCTAGCTACTTATTAATATTAATAAGACTTACCTATAATGTGAGAATAAAAGTGAAGGAAGAAATTATGAGTGGATAAAAAACATTATAATTATTATAAAATTATACATTATTCGAAAATTATCTAATTTGGAACAGTATTTCAAAATTAAAATTCTAGGAAATAATGATATTGAAGAGAGATCCAGGACTTCCTACAATATACCTTTCTTAAGCAAGCACGAGTTTTTGACCTTCTATGTTCCTGACCTGTGTCAGAACACTGGGAATGGAACCCTAATTGGTCCCAACTCTCCTGGAGTTATAGAAGAGATTAAGAAATAGACCACATCCAAGTAAACACATAAATGATTAATACACACAAATGAAAGGATTGATTCAGCCCAAGAGCTCAAGGTTGCAGTGAGCTATCATCATCCCACTGTACTCCAGCCTCGGTGATAGAGTGAAATCCTGTATTAAAAAAATAAAATAAAAAAAAATTAAAAAGTGATCATGGAATCTCAGAAGGAGAGGGTGAAGATTTGGGCAGAATGTTTTGAAGAATTATATTTGAAAGTATCCTAAATTTGGTGAGACACAAATTTACAGAATCTAGAAGCTTAGTAAATTTCAAGTAGGATAAATTCTAATAAAACCATGCATAGACACATCCTAATCAAACTTCAAAAAGCTAGAGATATTACAAACAAAGTTAAACACATTACATATAGTGGAATAACAACTTGAATGATCATGGATTTTTCATCAAAATCCATCAAGATTAATAGTTAGTGGAATAGTGTCTTTAGAGTATTGACAAAAACCAAATCGAAAATAATAAACTTTCGGTTCGGCATCCATAGCACACAGTGGTTATAGCACCAGCCACATGCACCGAGGCTGGTGGGCTCCAACCTAGCCCAGGGCTAGCTAAGCAACAATAATAATTGCAAAAAAAAAAGCTGGGCATTGTGTCAGGTGCCTGTAGTCCCAGCTACTTGCGAGGCTGAGGCAAGAGAATTGCTTAAGCCCAAGAGTTTAAGTTTGCTATGAGCTGTGATGACATGGCACTCTACCAAGGGTGACATAATGAGACTCTGTCTCAAAATAATAATAATAGTAATTAACATAAATTTTCAAGGCAGATTATATACCCAGCAAAAATATCCATTAATAATGGAAGGGAAACAAAAGCATTTTGAAGTCATAGAAGAAACTAGAAAAAGAAACTCAAAGAAATTACTTAGGTTCAAGGAAAAAAAGGTTAGAGGAATATGAGAATCTTTAAGAACAAGTGAAAAAATTGGGAAAATTATAACAAAACTGATCACCCCAAATTAAACAGACTGATTTTGATAGCTAGATACAAATGTCAAAGGCTTAAATCAGATTTTTGCCTTCTTTACTGAGATTACCCAAATGTTATAATTTCAATGTCTAAATAAAACCATAAGTTCACCAGAATTATGTAGCAGGCCATGCTTCTAGATGTACTCATCTCCCCATTTGCTGGGAATGTTAGCTGCTGAAGGTTCACAGCAAGACATATTTAAGAATTGAACTCATTCAAGGGCAGTTGCCTCACCTTCATTGTTCCTATGTCCCAGAAGCAGCCCACACTGGTCTCTATTGGAGTTCAAAAGCCCAGCTGCTCTGTCTTCATCTGGGACAACACTGAAGGGTCCTCACAGGTCAGTGGCCTCTATTCTAACCCTATCACATCATTACTTTTTCCTCTGTGGATCTTGATTCATTACTCATTTTCAGATGTGGTTCTGGGGCACTCCCTGCAACTCTGGTATGCAAATCTCTGTCTCAAAGTCTATTTCCTGGGTACCTAACCTAAGAGAGTTTATCACACATACATAGAGCCCTTTTAAAGATAACTCCTTTGAAAAACTGGGAAAGAGGAAGTGGTGAGAGAAAAACAAACATCGCAGTAAGTGTCAACTGAAGATAATTATTTAGATTGTTTCTCTCAGTATGACTGACTAAATAAAATGCATTCATGGAATCCTGATGAAAGTCGAATGATACTTTGGTGCACTACTTTCTATCAAGATTCCATCAACTCTAAGATCCATGTATGGGTCTAAATAATCTACCAACAGTCTGCAGTGCCAAAGATAAAATAATAAAATACGATTCAAAAATTGAAACATTTAAAATAAAGCTCTCTTAAGCCATAAAGTGCATTGAGAAATAGGTTCAGAGTTATAATTAGGAGCCACAGCCATTCACTGGCATTCATAGCAAATAGACCAAATCTTGAAGCATTGAAAGATTTATGCTAGAAAAACCATCTCAAATTCTTTCCTTACATTAGGTATATATATTTTCTTTAAACTACATGAATACTGTCAGGCTGGGGATTAAAGGTATTTTGGTTAAGGATTTTTATCTTGTTTCTCAAATTTGAAAAAAATATTTAGTCAATCTTTTTTTTTTTTTTTATAGAGACAGAGTCTCACTTTATCACCCTCAGTAGAGTGCCATGGTGTCACACAGCTTACAGCAAACTCCAACTCCTGGGCTTAGGCTTTTCTCTTGCATCAGCCTCCTGAGTAGCTGGGACTATAGGAGCCTGCCACAACACCAGGCTACTTTTCTGTTTCACAGTTTGGCTGAGGCTGGGTTTGAAGCCACTACCCTTGGTATATGGGGCCGGTACCCTACTTGCTGAGCCACAGATGCCACCTTATTTAGTCAATCTTAATAATCTCTAGCATTATATAGCTCCCTAAAGTTTTGCATTCCCTATAACATATAGTATGTCATTCGTATTTTTGCTATTATCTACACAATGCATGGTTATCATAGAATTATTTAAAATTACAGAGAAGCAAAAAGTACAGATAGCAATTTTTTCTATAGAGATCCCTACCCCCAATTTGATTCATGTGTGGATATGCCTTGTTCTACTAGTCAAATAAAAGAAGTTTTGTTCAGGCCTAATTAAGCAAGTGCAAAAATTAAGTCTCAGATTAAGAAAGGGCAATGAATATTGGGACATTTATAGCAGCAACTAAGGAATACGCATTTGTAGGCTTTGTTTGTTGGTTTGCTTGTTGTTTTTTCCCTCATTAACCTGGTAGGAAATGCCATACACTCATCTTGGCCACTATACATGACCTTGAGCAGGGGTCCTAAAACTATGGCCTGCAGGCCACATGCGGCCCACCAAGGACATTTATCCGGCCCTCTGGGTGTTTTTGCCTCCACTGCCTGTCCTGTTTAGCAGTGGACTCATCTCAGGCCTGTAAAATCTGTTAGCGGAAAAACCATTGGTTGCATTCCCAAACAAAACATGTGTGGATTCACTGGAAAAGTTGCAAAAGGAGTTCCAATTTAGATTTAAAGAGTTTCATTTCCATGAACAGGACATACAGCTTTTCCATAACCCATTTTCTATTGACATTGAAAATGTGGAGATCAGTCCCTGACGTTGCTGCCCCAGCTGCCCCTTTGCCAGCTGCTCCAGCAGTACCTCAGGCCAGCATCTCTGGCAGGCAGGAGCCAGGGCAGCCAAGATCTCCTGTGGCTCTGGCTCTGGCTCCAGCTCTGGCTCTGAGCCCGTGGCAGCTTTCTGGCTTCTTCCTTGGGCTGGCCTGTGGCACCTGGATGCTCTAAGAACCTTTCCACTGTTGCTCAGAGGACACACACAGTGGGATTCAGAATTCCTGGAGAATTGTCTTTGTGAGAAGCTGGAAGTATTTCTTTACATTCCATCTCTTAGTTTTTCAAAGAAACATCAAGAAACCATGAACAACATTAGTAATTAAGAGTTTGACTGCCACTTGCTTGATGAAGGTTTTACTGCCAAGGAAATTTTGAACCAAAAAAAAATCAATGAAGTTTCCTCTTCTGATGATAAGGATGCCTTCTATGTAGCAGACCTTGGAGATGTTTTGAAGAAACCTCAAAGATGGCTAAAAGCTCTTCCTCGTGTCACTCACTTTTATGCAGTCAAATGTAATGACAGTAGAGCCATGAGAAGACCCTCGCTGCCATTGGGACAGGATTTGACTGTGCTATCAAGACTGAAATACAATTGGTACAGTCTCGGGGTGCCTCCACTTGTAAAAAAGTGTCTCAAATAAAGTACACTGCCAATAATGACGTCCAGATGATGAATTTTGACAGTGAAGTCAAGTTGATGAAAGATGCCAGAGCACATCCAAAGGCCAAATTGGTTTTGGTGATTGCCACTGATGATTCCAAAACAGTTTGTCTACTCAGTGTTAAATTTGGTACCACTCTCAAAACCAGTAGACTTCTTTTGGAATGGGCAAAAGAGCTAAATATTGATGTCATTGGTGTCAGCTTCCACATAGGAAGTGGCTGTACTGATCCTGAGACCTTCCTGCAGGCAATCTCTGATGCCCACTGTGTCTTTGACAACTGTGTCTTTGACATGGGAGCTGAGGTTGGTTACAGCATGTACCTGCTTGATATTAGTGGTGGCTTTCCTGAATCTGAGGATGTGAAGCTTACATTTGAAGAGATCACTGCTGTAATCAACCCAGCATTGGACAAGTACTTTCCATCAGACTCTGGAGTGAGAATCATAGCTGAGCCAGGCAGATTTTTTTTAAATAATTTTATTAAATCATAATTGTGTACGTTGGCGCAATCATAGGGTAGAATGTGCTTCATATACAATCAGAAATATTTTGATCATACTGTTAGAGATAGCCTTCATGGCATTTTCTTGATCACTATATAAAGACATTGATACTCTACATTTAATAAGTTTCACCAATACCCTGCTAAGATGCACCATAGGTGTGATCCCACGAATAGCCCTCCCTCCACCCGTCCCTCCCCCTCCCCTCCCCTCCCTTTCCCTTTTCCCTGTGCTATAATTGTGCTATATTGGGTTTTAGCCTTCATATGAAAGCTATAAATTAGATTCATACTAGGGCTGAGTACATTGGATACTTTTTCTTCCATTCTTGAGATACTTTGCTAAGAAAAATATGTTCCAGCTCCATCCACGTAAACACAAAAGAGGTAAAGTCTCCATCTTTCTAAGGCTGCATAGTATTATGTTGCATCAGCCTTCACACTTGCAGTTAATATTAGTGCCTGTGTCTTGTGCTTGGGAAAGTAGAATGAATCGTCACCCAGCAACTTGTACTTCAGCTAATATTAATGTGTAGATATCATTCTGTAGCTGTTAACTATGAGTGTAGCTTCAATTAAGGGATTTGGGGGGACCATTTAACTTAATTATTGCTAGTTTAGAAATGTCTTTGTAAGAGTAGGGTTGGTACAGATGCAGCAATATGTAAGTTAGGAAATGGGGTCACACCTATCTGTGTTTCTATGTACAAATAGTACAAACTATATGAATATTTGTTGTTCAAATAGTATAAACTATTTCAATATTTGTTTTATATAGATTTTTATTCATTTTTTAGAAATGCTATGAAAGAGCAACCCTCCGCTGCTCAATAAGTATTTGTAGCTTAGCTACTCGGGAGGCTGCGGGAAGAGAATCGCTTAAGCCCAAGAGCTGGAGGTTGCTGTGAGCAGTGTGACGCCATGGCACTCTACCCAGGGCAATAAAGTGAGACTCTGTCTCTACAAAA
>CAUYON010024892.1:0-21194 GCA_963573935.1 Arctocebus calabarensis | reverse complement strand
TTTTTTTTTTTTTGAGACAGAGCCTCAAGCTGTCACCCTGGATAGAGTGCCGTGGCATCACAGCTCACAGCAACCTCCAATTCCTGGGCTCAAGCGAGTCTCTTGCCTCCGCCTCCCAAGTAGCTGGGACCACAGGCACCCACCACAACGCCCGGCCAGTTTTTGGTTGCAGCCGTCATTGTTGTTTGACAGGCCAGGCTGGATTCGAACCTGCCAGCTCAGGTGTATGTGACTGGCGCCTTAGCCCGCTGAGCCACAGGCACCGAGCCAAGACAGCAGATCTTAAGTATGCTTACTGCAAAAAATGGTTAAGTAATTGAGGTAATGTTTATGGTAGCTAGTTTGATTTAACCATTCAACAATGGATACATATTTAAAAATGTTATACTGTTCACCCTAAATATATATAAAATTTTGTCATTAAAAAATAAAGAAGTACATGGATTTAATACCCCATGATTGTACCAATGTACACAATTATGATTTAATAAAAATAAATAAATAAATAAATTTAATAGCCAGGCATCATGGTGAGTGCCTGTAGTCCCAGCTACTTGGGAAGCTGAGGCAAGAGAATTGCTTAAGCCCAAGAGTCTGAGGTTTCTGTGAGCTATGACAACACAGTGCTTTACAGAGGGTGACATAATGAGACTTTGTCTCAAAAAAAATTTTATTTTTATTTATTTATTTATTTTTTTGAGACAGAGCCTCAAGCTTTCACCCTAGATAGAGTGCTGTGGCATCACAGCTCACAGCAACCTCCAATTTCTGGGCTCAAGTGAGTCTCCTGCCTCCGCCTCCTAAGTAGCTGGGACTGCAGGCATCCGCCACAATGCCCAGCCATTTTTTGATTGCAGCCGTCATTGTTGTTTGGCGGTCCCAGGATGGATTTGAACCCGCCAGCTCAGGTGTATGTAGCTGGTGCCCTAGCCCGCTGAGCCATAGGTGCCAAGCCAGTCTCAAAAAAAATAAATGAATAAAAATATATTTTAAAATGACTGGTTCTTTGAAAATGCTATTGATATTGAAAATTTTCTGCTAATACTAATAACAAAGAGAAGAGACAGATACCCAATAACAGAATGGAAGAAGGAACATCATTATACATGTAAACAGATTTTAAAAGCTAAGAAGATCATATAAACAAATTCATCACAATACATTTTAAAAATCTATATGAACACTCAGATTGTTGCCTGGACGACTTCTTCTTTTTCTTTCTTTTTTTGAAATGGAGTCTCACTCCATCTCCCTGGCTAGAGTGCAGTGGTGTCTTTATAGCTCACAATAACCTCAATCTCCTGGGTTCAAGCGATCCTCCTGCTGGAGCCTTCTGAACAGTTAGGACTACAGGTACCTGCCATCATGCCTGGCTAATTTTTTTCTAGTTTTGCTAGAGATGGGGGTCTCAATCTTTTTTTTTTATTATTATTAAATCACAGCTGCGTACATTAGTGCAATCAAGGTCAATCTTTTTTTTTTTTTGAGACAGAGCCTCAAGCTGTCACCCTGGATAGAGTGCCGTGGCATCACAGCTCACTGCAACCTCCAATTCCTGGGCTCAAGTGAGTCTCATGCCTCTGCCTCCCAAGTAGCTGGGACTATAGGCGCCCATCACAACGCCTGGCCATTTTTTTTGGTTGCAGTCATCATTGTTGTTTGGCGGGCCCGGACTAGATTCGAACCTGCCAGCTCAGGTGTATGTGGCAGGTGCCTTCGCCCGTTGAGCCACAGGCGCCGGGCCACAATCTTTTTTTTGAAACAGAGTCTCAAGCTGTCACCCTGAGTAGAGTGCCATAGCTTCACAGCTCACAGCAACCCCAAACTCTTAGGCTTAAGCAGTTCTCTTGCCTCAGCGTCCCAAGTAGCTGGGACTACAGGGGCCTGCCACAATGCCTGGCTATTTTTTGTTGCTGTTGTTGTGGTTGTTGCAGTTGTCGTTGTTGTGGTTGTTGCAGTTTTCATTGTTGTTTTAGTTGGCCCAGGCCGGTTCAAATCCTCAGCCTCTGTGTATGTGGTCGGCGCCCTACCCACTGGGTGCCGCCTAGAGTCTCAATCTTGCTCAGGCTGGTCTCAAACTGTTGAGCTCAAGCAATCCACCCATCTTGGCCTCCCAGAGTGCTAGAATTACAGGCATGAGCCGCTGCGAGTGGCCTCACGGTCCTTTTAAGTTTGAATTGTATTCCATAGGATGGATATACTACAATGAGTTTAACCATTTATCTGTTGAACAACTCCACTCATTCCCATTTTGGGCGATCACTAATAAAGCTGCTCTAAACATTTATGCACAGTATTTCTCTGGCACAAATGCCCAGGACTATAATTTGTAGCCTGTTTAGTTTTGTAAGAAACTGCCAGACTGTTTTCCAGAGTGGCAACACCATTGAATGTTCCACCAGCAACATATAAATGATCCAGTTTCTCTACATCCTTACCAGCACTTAATGTCATCACTATTTTTTTCTTGCACACCATTAGGTATTTTAGTATTCTTGAAGGGTGAGTTGATCTGCATCATGCTAAAGTAAACTGATTCTGTAACTCATACTGAATCACTTTTGGGAATGATAGAGACACAATCATGCTCTGTCCCCCAGGCTTGAGTGGAGAGGCATATCACAGCTCATTGCAGCCTTGAACTTCTGGCCTCAAGTGATCCTCCTACCTTGACCTCCCAAAGTGCTGAGATTATAGGCATGAGCCACTGAGCCTGACCTAGTATGTATGTGTTTATGTGTTTGAAACAGAGTCTCACTCTGTCACCCTGGGTACAGTGCTGTGGCATCACAGCTTACAGCAACCTCAAACTCTTGCTCTCAAGTGATTCTCTTGCCTCAGCCTTCTAAGTAAGTGGGACTACAGGCACCTGCCACCACGTCTGCCTAGTCTTTCTATTTTTAGTAGAGATGGGGACTCGCTTTTGCTCAGGCTGGGCTCAAACTCCTGAGCTCAAGGGCGCCACCCCACTTGGCCTCCCAGAGTGCTAGGATTACAGGTATGAGCCACTGTGCCAGGTCATGGCCTAGATAGTGTTTAAATCAACAAGCGTGGATCTGATTTGTGGTCAGGGTTATGAACCACTGGTCTCAGGACATAAGCTTTGAAGGAAACATCACCCTTTGAAGAAGCAGCCATTGCTAATGATGGGAATAGACAATGAAAATATGCGGTGCTGAGTGATTCTTCAGAAATAAAAACAAAGGGCTTGGCACCTGTAGCTCAGTGGCTAGGGAGTCAGCCACATACACCAGAGCTGGTGGATTTGAATTCAGCCCAGGCCTGCCAAACAACAATGACAACTACAACCAAAAAATAGCCGGGCAGGGTGGTGCCTTGGCTAAAAGGAGTAGGGTGCTGTCACCATATACCAGAGATGGTGGGTTCAAACCCGGCCCTGGCTAAAAACTGCAAAAAAAAAAAAAAAAAAAAAAAATAGCTGGGCATTGTGGTGGGTGCCTACTGTAGTCCCAGGTACTTGGGAGGCTGAGGCAAGAAAATCACGTAAGCCCAAGAGTTTGAGGTTGATGTAAGCTGTGACGCCACAGCACTCACTGAGGGCAACATAGTGAGACTCTGTCTCAAAATAAATAAAAAGAAAAAACAAGAAATAAAAACAAAGATTCTATGACCTGGGAAATAACCCTTTTTTGGCACATAAGTTTTTGAAAATTTAAAATAAAATAATTGTCTACAGGGAACTCAAATTAATCAATGAAAAAGAGCAAACAATCCCAATCCCATGAACAGATCCTTCTCTGAAGAAGACAGATGAATGGCTAACAAACATATGAAAAAATCCTTATCATCCCTCATCATCAGAGAAATGCAAATCAAAACCACCCTGAGAGAACACCTAACCCCAGGAATATTAACACACATCACAATGTCCCAAAGCTGCAGATGCTGGCACAGATATGGAGAGGGAAACACTTTTCTACTATTAGTGGGAGTGCAAACTAATACAGCCTCTTTGGAAAGAAGTATGGAGAATCCTGAAAGAACCCAAATAGATCTCCCATTCGATCCTGCAATTCCATTATTACACATCTACCCAGAGGGAAAAAAAAATCATCTATCATAAAGACATTTGCACTAGATTGTTTATTGCAGCTCAATTTACAATCACCAAGACATAGAAACAACCTAAATGCCCATCAACTCAGGAATGGATTAACAAGTTGTGGTACATGCTCACCATAGTGAGATTCAGGCATAAAAAAGACGGTGACTTCACATCTTTCATAATATCCTAGATGGAGTTGAAACACATTCTTCTTATCCTGGATGGAGCTGAAACACATTCTTCTTAGTAAAGGTTTGCAAGAATGGAAAAGCAAATATCCAATGTACTCAATATGAATATGAATCCAATAGATGACCTAATACAGGCCCACATGAGAGAAAAATTCAATTCTGGTCAAGGGGGGGAGAAAAGGAAAGGGAGTGGTGTGCTCCCACTTAATGGGCACATGTGGGGGTGTATGGCACACCTCCCGGGAGCAGGACACAACTACACCAGGAGCCTGCAAAATAATACAGTACAGGCTTGGCATCTGTGGCTTAATGGGTTAAGGTGCCAGCCACGTACACCTGAGCTGGCGGGTTCGAATCTAGCCTGGTCCCGCCAAACAACAATGACGGCTGCAACCAAAAAGCGGCCGGGCGTTGTGGCGGGCACCTGTAGTCCCAGCTACTTGGGAGGTGGAGGCAAGAGACTTCCTTGAGCCCAGGAATTGGAGGTTGCTGTGAGCTGTGATGCCACAGCACTCTATCCAGGGTGACAGCTTGAGGCTCTGTCTTAAAAAAATAATAATAATATAGTACAAAAATTGCAACCTAATTCTTTGTACCCTCAAATTAACCTGAAATAAAAAAATAATAAAATATAATAATTACAAAGAAATCTCCTTAGAACAAAATTTTAATATTAAAATATTACTCAGAGCCATGAAGAGCTCTTTATTAACCAAAAAAGAAAGTTAATAAAGGGTTACATAATTATATAACTCATCTAGAAAAGAAAAAAAAATAGAAAAAGTTCAGGTAATGACTAGTTAAGTTAATTGATTAATTTGATGCTATCAAAATCTTTGAAGAACCTGGAAAGTTGTGGACTCTTTCATATGGGGGAGCTGAACTTTTTCTTTCTTTGTTTTTTTGGCCAGGGCTGGGTTTGAACCCACCACCTCTTGCATATGAGGCCAGCGCCCAACTCCTTTGAGCCACAGGTGCTGCCTGGCCCTGGGAGCTGAACTTTTACAAAGCAAAGCAAGAAGGGAAAATGTTGAAAATTCTTAATCTATACAGTAATGCCTTGGCTCGGCTCCTGTGGCTCAAGATGCTAAGGTGCCAGCCACATACACCTGAGCTGGTGGGTTCGAATCCAGCCTGGGCCTGCCAAACAATGACAGCGGCAACCAAAAAATAGCCAGGTATTGTGGTGGGCGCCTGTAGTCCCAGCTATTTGGGAGGCTGAGGCAAGAGAATTGCTTGAGCCCAGGAGTTGGAGGTTGCTGTGAGCTGAGATGCCACAGCACTCTACCCAAGGTGACAGCTTGAGGCTCTGTCTCAAAAAAAAAATCCCAGTAATGCCTCATGAAGAGCAGTAATGTCAATTAGAAAGGAGCAAGTCAAGCCTGTTGTGGTGGTGTGCTTCAGTAGTCCCAGATACTTGGCAGGCTGAAATGGGAAGATTGAGAGACCAGCCTGGGCCACGGTGCTAACAGCTCCAAACCACCTGTCACACGCAACCAAGAATCCTGACTAATATCTGAAACTATGAGCTACTTGGGGAACTGGTGGTAATGACACCAGAATGGCTAGTCAGGGCCAGATAGGGCAGATAAGGTAAGTCTGGGACTTAGACTCTAAGTCGACAAACCTGTTCACTCTCTTGTGCTCCCTACCTGGATGAATGGCACCAGGATCCACCCAGTCACTTAAGCCAGAAACCTCCGCTTCGTTTTTTACTGCAATATCTCCAACTGACTACTTTTCCTACCTGCCTACCTTAGAATTTTACACAAAAAACCCCTCATACTCTACCAGAATACCCCACTTCCCCAGCAAACTATGGGTTCTAACATCACTTTCCCCCCCAAATTCCCCAGCAAAGTTATAAACCTTAGTCCTAGTCTCATCTGAGATGCTAAAGGCTGTTCAAGAGGATTTTTAGGAAACTATCTATAAGGCCATGAACTTCAGATTGAGTATTGTATACTTTTTTTTTTTTTTTTGAGACAAAGCCTCAAGCTGTCACCCTGGGTAGAGTACCATGGCATCACAGCTCACAGCAACCCCCAATTCCTGGGCTCAAGCGAGTCTCCTGCCTCCACCTCCCAAGTAGTTGGGACTACAGGCGCCTGCCACAACGCCAGGCCATTTTTTGGTTGCAGCCGTCATTGTTGTTTGGCGGGCCCGGGCTGGATTCGAACCCGCCAGCTCAGGTGTACGTGGCTGGCGCCTTAGCCTGTTGAGCCACTGGCGCCGAGCCTGAGTATTGTATACTTTTAAAAGAAAACATTATTAGACTTCTAGGAATTATTATTAATGATTACTAAAATTATTTTTAGTATACTGTTACTTATATATGTCCAAAGTCAATATTAGGTACAAATTTCTTAGGCTTATAGCTCCTATGCAATAATAAAATCAAAGCAAACCTACATATTAAATACAAATGACATTATTGCTAATAAAATTAAATTGATAGCATTAATTAAGTATGATGGCTGATGTTGTTTTGTTGAAACTAAATCATCTGTTGTGTCATGGAGTTGACATTAGTTGCTTTAGAACAGATTCTTTTGCATTTGGCAAGTTGACACTACCTGAGGCACGGAAATGACTCAATTTTAAAACTTTTTTCTAATTGAATTACATCTATCACTTGGTTTATGCATTCTCAGTTTATAAATTTTAGATTTAAAAAAACCTCTGGATATTACATACAGCTATTTTTATAACAATTTTAGATTTTATGACTATCTCAAACCAAGGAGACTCTATGACAGTGGTTTTCAACCTTCCTAATGCTGCGATCCTTTAATACAGTTCCTCCTGTTGTAAGTGACCCCCAACCATAAAATTATTTTTGTTGCTGGTAGCATTAGGAAGGTTGAGAACCACTGCTCTATGCCATAATATGGAATATACATTCTTTCTTTTATTTCTACTACTACATAGAATTGATGGTAGAACCTTGGGGAGGGTGTTTTTTGGTCCAGTGTTGAATGATTCTGTTGGCTCTGGAGGACTGGAAGAAGGTGTTCCTGTTTAACACATGGCCAGTTAAAACTCTTCTTTTTTTCTTTTTTGAGACAGAGTCTCACTATCACACCCTCAGTAGAGTGCTGTGTTGTCACAGCTCACAGCAACCTCAAACTCTTGGGCTTAAGCAATTCTCTTGCCTCAGCCTCCCAAGTAGCTCGGACTATAGGTGCCTGCCACAACACCCAGCAATTTTTTTCTTGTTTTAGTCATTGTTGTTTAGCAGGCCTGGGATGGGTTCGAACCCATCAGCCTCAGTGCATGTGGCTGTTGCCCTAACCACTGAACGATGGGTACCAAGCCAAAAACTCTTCTTTTTATTAGTATTTCCAATATCATAAATTTATATTTTACTATTTTTTAATTTTAATTTTCTTTCCCTCAGAGATGAGGTCTTTCTTTGTTGCTCATGCTAGAATGTAGTGGCGTGATCATAGCTAACTGCAGCCTTGAATTCCTGGGCTCAAGAGATCCTCCTGCCTCAGCTTCCCTGATTAGAAGCACAACCCACTGAATCTAACAACATTATAATTTTAAACTAGAAATAGAAAAGATGGGAAAGTGTTAAGTTGTGAAACAAACAAACAAACAAAAAATCCTTATTTTAAGTGAAAAATTAGTGGTGACCAAGTAAATCCAAGCAAGACAAACATTAATGGTAATAAAAGCTCCAAACTTTATGTACAGGGATTTGGCATAGTAATAGATCTAAAATGAGGACTGAGACATTTGTCTTAAAATTGCATTTTTATAGCAAGAAACACTTTTCTTTTTTGAGACAAGAGTACTGCTCTGATAGCCGGGCGTTGTGACAGGCACCTGTAGTCCCAGCTACTTGGGAGGCTGAGGCAAGGAAATCAGTTATGCCCAAGAGTTTGAGGTTGCTGTGAGCTGTGACGCTACAGCACTCTACCAAGAGCGACATGGTGAGATTCTGTCTCAAAAAAAAAAGAATCCTGCTCTCTCACCTTGTTTAGAGTGCAGTGCGCTCACAGCTCACCGCAAACTCAAACTCCTAGGATCAAGGGATCCTCCAGCCTCACCCTCCTGAGTAGCTGGGACCAGAGGTAAGTACCCAAATGCTCAGCTAATTTTTTTTTTTTTTGTAGAGACAGAGTCTCACTTTATCGCCCTTGGTAGAGTGCCGTGGTGTCACACTGCTCACAGCAACCTCCAACTCCTGGGCTTAGGCGATTCTCTTGCCTCAGCCTCCCGAGTAGCTGGGACTCCACAACGCCCGGCTATTGTTCTGTTTTGCAGTTCGGCTGAGGCTGGGTTTGAACCTGCCACTTTTGGCATATGGGGCCGGCGCCCTACTCACTGAGCCACAGGTGCCGCCCTGCTCGGCTAATTTTTCTATTTTCAGTAGAGACAGAGTCTCGCTCTTGCTCAGGCTGATCTTGAACTCCTGAACTCAAGAAATCCTCCCACATCAGCCTCCCAGAGTGCTAAGATTACAAGCCTGAGCCACCTTGCCTGGCCCAAGCAATCTTTTATAAACATACGTTTTGAGCCAATGCAATCATACAAGAAAAAAATATTAAGGGTATCCAGGCATAAGTTTTGAGCCAATGCAGTCAGACAAGAAAAAGATATTAAAGGTATCCAAATGGGAGTGGAGAAAGTCAAACTATCATTCTTCACAGATAAGATGCTATACTTAGAAATCCCAAGGACTCAATCATGAAACTCCTCAAAGTGTTCAAGACATACAGCAATATTTCCATTATAAAATCAGTGTACATTTATTTTATCAATTTTATTTTAGTCTTCATATATGCCAACAATAGTAAAGCTGAAAATCAAACCAAAGATATAATAACCTTCAGAGTAGCATCAAACAAAATGACATACCTCTAACAAAGAATACAAAGGATCTCTAGACAGAGAACTATAAATCACTGAGAAAAGAAATAGCAGAAGATGTTAACAGATGGAAGTACATAATAAGCTCATGACTTGGAAGAATCAATATTGTTAAAATGTCTATACTACTCAAAGCAATCTATAGATTTAACACAATCCCCATTAAAATAACCAGGTATTACTTTGAAGATCTTGAAAAAATAATTGTATGTTTTGTATGGAACCAGGAAAAAACCTGAATGGACAATGCAATCCTATGGAATAATAAATCTAGAGGCATCACTTTACAAGACTTCAGGTTATACTACAAGGCTTCAAAACAGCATGGTACTGGCATAAAAATAGAGACATAGATCTGTGGAACAGAATAGAGAATCTAGAGATGAAACCAACCTCATACAGCCATTTAATCTTTGACAAAGCATACAAAAGCATTCGCCAGGGAAAAGAATCCCTATTTAATAAATAGTGCTCAGAAAACTGTTTAGCCACATGTAAGAGAATGAAACTGGACCCACACCACTCACCACTTCTAAAAATTAACTTCTGATAGATAAAAGATCTTAATCTAAGACATAAAACTATAAAATCCTTAGAAAACAGTGTGGGATAAACTCTTTTTTTTTTTGAGACAAAGCCTCGAGCTGTCTCAAGCTGGATAGAGTGCTATGGCATCACAGCTCACAGCTACCTCCAATTCCTGGGCTCAAGCGAGTCTCCTGCCTCTGCCTCCCAAGTAGCTGGGACTACAAGCGCCCACCACAACACCCGGCCATTTTTTGGTTGCAGCTATCATTGTTTGGCGGGCCCGGGCTGGATTCGAACCCACCAGCTCAGGTGTATGTGGCTGGCGCCTTAGCCGCTTGAGCCACAGGAGCCGAGCCAGGGATAAACTTGATCTTATCAACCTAGGGAAAGAATTAATGAAGACTCCACTGGCAATTACAGCAGCAATAAAAATAAATGAATGGGACCTGATCAAGTTAAAAAGTTTTTGCACAGTTAAGGACATGATCCAGAAAGCAAAAAGACAAGCTTCAGAATGGGAGAAGACACTTGCATGCTACAAATCCAACAAAGGGCTAATCACCACAATCTACAATGAACTCAAGCATACCAACAGGAAAAAAGCAAACACCACCATTAAAAATTGGGCAAGAGGCTGGGTGCAGTGGCTTATGCCTGTAATCCTAGCACTTTGGGAAGCCAATGTGGGAGAAATGCTTGACCTCAGAGACCAGCTTGATCAAGAATGAGACTCTGTCTCTTCGAAAAATAGAAAAATGAGACAGGTGGCACTCACCTGTAGTCCTAGCTACTCAGAAGGCTGAGGCAGGAGGATCACTTGAGCCCAGGTGTCTGAAGTTGCTGTGAGCTAAGCTGATGCCATGGCACTTTAGCCTCGGCAACAGAGTAAGACACTGTCTCTCCCCACTCCCCCAAACTGAGCAGGAGACATGAATAGAAACTTTTCTCATGAGGAAAGAAGAATGGCTGATAAACACAAGAAAAAAGGCATCTTCCCTAATTATCAGAGAAATACAATTCAAAACCACTTTGAGATATTACCTAACCCCAGTGAGAATGACCCACATCATGAGGTCCCAAAGCAACAGTTGCTGGTGTGGGTGTAGAGAGAAGAAACACTCAGGCACTGTTGGTAGGAGTGCAAACTAGTACAGCCTCTATGGAAAGAAGTATGGAGATTCCTAAAAGAACCAAAAGTAGACCTATCATTTGACCCTGCAATCCCACTACTAGGCAGTTACTCAAACAAACAAAAAAAGATACTTTACCACAGGGACATTTGCACTCGAACGTTCACAGCTGCTCAGTTCACAGTCATAAAGATGTGGAAACAACCCAAGTGCCCATCAACACATGAATGGATTAATAAACTACGCTGTATGAATATTATGGAACACTAATCAACCATAAAAAAGATGGAGATTTTTGTATCCTTTCTAACAATCTGGATGGATTTGGAAAACATTGTCCTAAGTTTCACAAGATTGGAAAACAAGCATCACATGTACTCAGTAACAATTTGAAACTAGGAGATTAACAATCACAAACCCACAGGAGAGAAAATCTCAATTAAATTCAAAAAGGTGGACAGTTCAGTAGCTTTCTATCCAATGGGTACAATGCATGAATATATGGCACACTCCCTAGGTGTAGGACACAGCGACAACTCTGACTTTAACTTTTCATATATAAATTATATAACCTAATAGTTTGTACTGTCATATTAACTTGAAAAAATAACATAAGTTTTGAGCTAATTTACATACAAAATTCAATAATTTAAAAAGTACAGGCCAGGTATGGTGATGCCTGTAATCCTAACACTCCAGGAGGCTGAGGTGGGAGGAACCCTTTGAGCTCAGGAGTTCAAGACCAGCCTGAGCAGGAGCAAGACCCCGTCTTGGAACTAACTGGTCAACACTTAAGTGTATATATAGAAGTAAATCTCAATGAAAATCAAGATGAGGGGAGGAAGGTGGTGGAGATGGGTAAATTTACACCTCCTGGGTACAGTGCACACTGTCTGGGTAAAGGGCACACTTAGAACTGCCTCAATGTGTACAAAAACAAAGTCTGTAAACAAAATATGTGTGCCCCCTAATATTCTGACTAAAAAAAGATGCTGAAGTCCACTGTACCCATACATGTTAGCAAGGACATGTAAAAAGATGTTAAATGTTTTAAAAACTAGAAAAATCCTAAATGTTCACTTACAGAGGACTGGTTAAACATAGTGCATTCCTATAATAGAAAACTTTATGGAGTCATTAGAAAGAATAAGGAAGATATCTGCCAAGCACATGAAAAAAGCATGTGTAGAACAACAAATATAGTGTTTCTATTTTCATAAATTGCAAAAGGAACACAGACATATATATGGATACATACGTACCACTGTTCTTTTATTATAGGACATTTCTAAAAGAATACACAAGAAACTAGTAGTAGTGATGGGCTCTGGAGAGAGGAATTGGGGCTTCAGAGTGGGAGGATGGCTTTTATTTTTTTGTGACAGAGCCTCAAGCCGTCGCCCTGGATAGAATGCTGTGGCATCACAGCTCACAGCAACCTCCAATTCCTGGGCTCAAGCGAGTCTCTTGCCTCTGTCTCCCAAGTAGTTGGGTCTACAGGTGCCCGCCACAATGCCCAACCATTTTTTTGTTGCAGCCGTCATTGTTGTTTGGCGGGCTGGGCTGGATTCAAACCGGCCAGCTCAGGTGTATGTGGCTGGCACCTTAGCCTGTTGAGCCACAGGTGCCGAGCCTAGGATGGCTTTTTTTAATTGTACCCTCTTCTATATTGTTTGAAATTTATTATGTACCAAAATATAACACATATACAGAAAGGTACACAGTTCTTATCTGTACAATTCAATGAATTAGCATAAAGTGAACACACCCAAGTAACCACCACCCAAGCCCCAAACAAAACATTATAGTGTCCAGAAGTGTCCACATTATAGTGTCCCTCATAGCCCCATCATTTTCCTCTTTCCTCTTGAAAATTAACTACTAGCTTAATTTCTAATACCACAGTTTGTTTGTTTTTGATCTTCATAGAAATTGAGGCAGACAGTATGTATTTCTTTAGGGTCTAACTTATTTTGATCAGTATGACGTTTGTAAGAGCCTTTCATATACTTTTGTATAACTGTAGTTTGTTCATTGTCATTACTTACAGCAGTGTTTTTCAACCATTTTTAACTCACGGCACACTTGAACCTATAGTTAAACTTCCATGGCTAAATTACATTATATTGCGCAAAAAAAATTAAAAAAAAAAAAAAAAAATACTGTGTTTTGAACTTATTTTGAAAATAATTTAATTAATCTTTTTTTTTTTTTTTTTGAGACAAACTCTCACTAAGTTGCCCTCAGTAGAGTGCTATGGAGTCACAGTTCATAGTAACCTCAAACTCTTGGGCTCAAGCGATTCTCTTGCCTCAGCCTCCCAAGTAGCTGGGACTGCAGGCGCCCACCACAATGCCCAGCTATTTTTTGTTGCTGTTGTCATTGTTTAGCTGGCCCTGGCCAGGTTCGAACCCGCCACCCTTGGTGTATGTGGCTGGCACCATAAACACTGTGCTACAGGTGCCAAGCCTAATTAATCACCTTTAAAATTTTTTGTGGCACACCTAAGATCTTCTCAAGGCACACTATTGTTGAAAATCATGACTTAAGAGTATCCCGCCGTATGAATGTACTGCATTTCTGAATATTTATATAGTTGCTGTTGATACACATTTTGGTTGTTTTCATTATTTGACCAGTACTAAATAATGCTCTAATGGACATTTCTTGCATATGTCTTTTGCTGAACATGTGCAGTGGAACTACTGGGTCATAGAGTAGGTATTTGTTTAACTGTAGTAGATACTTGTTAAACAACTTTCCAAAGCGGTTCTATCTGTTTAGCCTTCAGCTAGTGGTGTATGTGAGTTGAATTAATTGTTTCAACACACAATAACAGAAACTAAAACAAAATCCTCTTCAGTCTACATAGGCAGTGTGGATTTGATTGGTAATTCCATTATTTGTAAAAATTAAAGACATGGGTCAAAAAAATAAATAAGTAAAACATACAATTTGATGAGCTTTGACAAATTGTTAATCATATAACAATCATAAGAATTACAGAACATTCAGTCTTTATAGCATCAAAAAAAAAAAAAATCACAGAACATCTCTTATCATCCTCAAAAGCTCCCTTATAGCTGGGTGTGGTGGTGTGTGCCAGTAGCTGTAGTCCCAGCTACTTGGAGGTTAAGGTGGGAGGATCCCTTGAACCCAGGAATTCAAGGCCAGCTGGGGCAACATAGTAAGACTCTGCCTCTTAAAAAAAGATTGCTTCTTTACAATCAATCCTATTCTTCTGATCCTTGGTAACCTCAGATCTGTTTTCTGTTTTGCCTTTTTCACATAGCAATGCTTTGAGCTTTGTACATGTTGTTTCATGTATCAATAGTATGTTCCTTTTATTGAGTGGTAGTCTGTTGTATGGACATACCATGATTTGTTCACATAGTCACAGATGATGGACACTTGCGTTGTTTCCAATTTGGTTATTATTAATAAAGTAGCTATCAATATTTGGTTAGAGATCTTTGTGTAAACATAATTTTCTATTTTTCCTGTTTTTTTTTTTTTTTTGGAGATAGAGCCTCAAGCTGTCACCCTGGATAGAATGCCGTGGCATCACAGCTCACAGCAACCTCCAATTCCTGGGCTCAAGCGAATCTCTTGCCTCTGCCTCCCAAGTAGCTGGGACTACAGGCGCCCACCACAACACCTGGCCATTTTTTTGTTGTTGTTGCAGCCATCATTGTTATTTGGCGGGCCTGGGCTGGATTTGAACCCGCCAGCTCAGGTGTACGTGGCTGGCGCCTTAGCCCATTGAGCCACAGGCACCGAGCCAATTTTCTATTTTTCTTGAGTAAACACCTAGAAGTGAAATTGTAGGATCATTTGGTAACCATATATTTAACTATACGAACTGCCAAACTGCTATCCAAAGGGGTTGTACCATTTTGCCTTCCTACCAACAACGTTTGAAGAGTTCCAGTTGCTCTTGATTCTCAGCAACATTGCTGAGGTATGGTGGCTCACACCTGCACTTTATGAGGCAAAGGCCGGAGGATGGCTTGAGGCCAGGAGTTTGGGACCAGCTTGGGAAACAGAGCAAGATCCTGTCTTTCTTTTCTTTTTTCCTTCTTTTTATTTTGAGACAGAAACTTGCTCTGTTGCCTGGGCTAGAGTGCCAGGATATCAACCTAGCTCACAGCATGCTCAAACTCCTGGGCTCTAGTGATCTTCCTGCCTCAGCCTTCTGAGTAGCTGAACTATAGGTACCTCTCCCAACATCTGGCTAATTTTTTCTATTTTTGGTAGAGACAGGGTCTCACTCTTGCTCAGGCTGGTCTCAAACTCCTGAGCCCAAGCTCCTCCCACCTTGGCCTTCCAGAGTGCTAGGATTACAGGCATGAGACCCTGCGCCTAGTCAGTGTTAAAATTTTCTGAGGTCGTAAAATACACACATTATCACATTGAGAAAAAAAAAGTTAAGTAATTTTTCACAGATATGTCAATTACTTAAAGAAATAGTGAGTTAAGTGAAAAGAAAAGTATGTTAGAGAACTTGTAGACCACTGGGAATATAGACTAACCTTGGTTTCACTCTCTGGTTCTTCCCCTGATCCATGGGCATCACTTGACCAGTGAGGGTATGTCCTGCCTGGTAAAGAACCCTGTAATCATGTGACCTTCCAAATTCTTCTTGAATATCATCCTATATTTTTTTTTTTTTGGAGACAGCATCTCACTATGTCGCCCTTGGTAGAGTGCTGTGGCATCACAGCTCAGAGCAATCAACTCTTGGGCTTAAGTGATTCTCTTGCCTCAGCTTCCCAAGTAGCTGGGATTACAGGCACCTGGCTATTTTTTTTTTTTTTTTTTTGAGAAAGAGCCTCAAGCTGTCACCCTGGATAGAGTGCTGTTGCATCACAGCTCACAGCAACCTCCAATTCCTGGGCTTAAGAGAGTCTCTTGCCTCTGCCTCCCAAGTAGCTGGGACTACAGGCTCCCGCCACAATGTCAGGCCATTTTTTGGTTGCAGCCGTCATTGTTGTTTGGTGGGCCAGGGCTGGATTCGAACCTGCCAGCTCCGGTGGACGTGGTTGGCGCTTTAGCCCGTTGAGCCACAGGTGCCGAGCACTGGCTATTTTTTTGTTGTAGTTGTCACTGTTGTTTTTAGCAGGCCTGGGCTGGGTTCAAACCCGCCAGCCCTGGTGTATGTGGCTGGCGCTCTAACCATTGAGCACAGGCACTGAGCCAATCCTGTATTTTTATTTATTTAATTTTATTTTTTTTGCAGTTTTCAGCCGGGGCTGGGTTTGAATCCACCACCTCCAGTATATGGGGCCAGTGCCCTACTCCTTTGAGCCACAGGCGCTACGCAGCCAATCCTGTAATTTTATATTAGAAACATTTTCCATAGGTCTAATTCCCAATAGTCTCAATCCTGGGACTACAGGTACCCACCACAATGCCTGGCTATTTTTTTTTTTTTTTGTAGAGACAGAGTCTCAATTTATCACCCTCAGGAGAGTGCCGTGGCATCACACAGCTCACAGCAACTCCAATTCCTGGACTTAGGCGATTCTTTTGCCTCAGCCTCCCTAGAAGCTGGGACCACAGGCACCCGCCACAACGCCTGGCTAGTGTTTTTGTTGTTGCATTTTGGCGGGCCTAGGTTTGAACCTGCAACCCTCGGTATATGGGGCCGGCACTTTACTGACTGAGCCACAGGCACTGCCCGCCTGGCTATTTTTTTGTTGCAGTTGTCATAGTTGTTTTGGCTGACCTGGGCTGGGTTTGAACCTGCCAGCCTTGGTGTATATGGCTGGTACCCTACCCCCTGAACTATGGGCGCCACCATCCTGTATTTTTACATTAGAAACATTTTCCATAGGTTTAATTCCTCTTTCTAAAAGATCTATATAAAAGAGTCAAGAGGTTGGGTGTGTGGCTCGGCGCCTGTGGCTCAGCGGGCTAAGGTGCTAGTCACATACACCTGAGCTGGCAGGTTCGAATCCAGCCTGGGCCTGCCAACCAACAATGACGGCTACAACCCAAACAAAAAAAGCCGGGCGTTGTGGCGGGTGCCTGTAGTCCCAGCTACTTGGGAGGCAGAGGCAGGAGAGTCGCTTGAGCCCAGGAATTGGAGGTTGTTGTGAGCTGTAATGCCATGACACTCTACCCAGGGCGACAGCTTGAGGCTCTGTCTCAAAAAAAAAAAAAAAAAGAGGTTGGGTGTGGTGGCTTATGTTTATAATCCCAGTACTTTGGGAGATGGAGGCAGAAGGATTGCTGAGAGGCCAGGAATTTGAGACCAGTCTGGGCAATATAGCAAGACACTGTACAAAAAAAAAATAAACAAAAAAACTGAATGTGGTGGTTACTCTGGGGAAGATTACCTGAGCTACGCGATTTTGCCACTGCCTTTCAGCCTGGGCAACAGAGCGGGGGTCTGTCTCTAACTCCTCTTCTCCCCGAAAAGAATTAAAGAATCAAGATATAGTCAAGAAGGAAGGAATTTGCCATCACCTGTGTCTTTAAATTCACAATCTCAGGGCATGTACACGCTTACAATGCTTTCAGCCCTGGCTTTAACTCCTGAATCTGAATTTTATACTTAAGATGCCTGTGAACATTAAGGCCAGCTCCAGTGCTTGGGTTTAGAGAACTGCAAGTTAAAAGAAAGGTCTTGAGCTGGTGGGCACACTACCTATTACTTCCTGTTTTCAGATGGAGGGATGTATCTGCAAAGCTCTGCCAAATGGCCAAATGGCAAGATGAAGCCCCCAGGATCCTATGTGACAGTCCTTTGGACAAGTATGATCTCAGTTCAAGTGTCTACTTCATTCAACTTTCTTTCTTTCATGCATAGACTACAATAACATATAAAAAAGGCTCTTCTATTCTACAGTCATACCATCCTATATGTGCCCAATCTTGTCTCTGAAAAAGGCTCTTTATCGGTCCATAGTTACATAACCTCCTGTATCTATCATAACACATTCTACTATATCTTAACAGCATTTTGAGGTTTGTTTCTTTAGACATAAGGTCTCATGTTCTTTTTTTTTTTGAGACAGTCTTACTATGTCACCCTTAGTAGAGTGCTGTAGTATCACAGCTCATAACAACCCCCCCAACTCTTGGGCTTAATTGATTCTCTTGCCTCAGTCTCCCAAGTAGCTGGGACCACAGGGACCCACCACAATTGCCCAGCTATTTTTTTGTAAATTATGTACTTTATGTAACTCAATTAACAATATTGTCTATCTCAAAGGTAACATTTCATGAATTAATAATTGAACTCAAGCGTACAACACATGGTCATTTGTGAGTAAATTCAGATTTGAAGAGGAGATGAAGATTTTGTCAAGTTTGGGAATTCAGAAGGAATATAATTCTTATACTTTTTTTCACTGTATCACATTCACAATAAATCATATATTTGATGGTATACTACGTAGAAATTCTAAGTATTTAGTACCTAAATAAACTTTCAAGAATGCACTCAATTTCCAGGTTGCTACATACATGCGACCTAAAATATGTGTCAATATTTATAATAAGACTTGATTACTGCAGGCTCTAGGTAGATGCTTTATTATTCACTGGCTAGAATCACAAGAAAATCATGTCTAAGTGAACTTTGGGTTACTGAACCCAAGCATTTTTTATGAAGGATTCCTCCTTAATACCCGAGACTGATTTATTTCTGGAATCCTTTTTAGATACATAGCAAAAGGTTAATTGTCACAGGAAAGCCTCTGGGCTTTACACAGAACAAGCAAGAACAGGTTTCCTCTTCCAACTTCTCAGGAAGAGATCAGAAATGATTAATGTAAACCATGGGGTGATAGCATTCAGTCAGGATATGGGTTTCTCTAAGGCAGGTTTGACAAGACAACCAAAGTCCTTTCCAGGCAAGTAATTGTGGTTGCAATTTACCTGGATCCTCAGGTCTTAATTCTTGAGGCATTAAAATGGGGAAAATCACCTACTTTGTTGATATGGAACAGGAAGTGTAATATGTGTAAAATGGCTGGTCCATGGTTAGTACTAATTAAATATTAGTTCTCTTCCTCTGAACTTTAATATGTCGTTTACTTGAAGGTATTATCTAATTATATTCTTTTGTTCAAATATCTTAAAATTTATACAACAAAATGGTATAAGTTGACATATGAAAAACAGTTTAAATAAAGAACGAGGACTTTTTTTTTTAAAACAAAAAGAAGTTGTTTTTTGGGGGGTTTTTTTTTTTGAGATAAGAGTCTCACTATGTCGCCCTAGGTAGAGTGCTGTGGTGTTACAGCTCACAGCAACCTCAAACTCTTGGGCTTAAGCAATTCTTTTGCCTTGGCCTGCCAAGGAGCTGGGACTACAGCCACCCATCATAACGCCTGGCTATTCTTCTGTTGCAGTTATCATTGAAAACAAAAAGAAGTTTTGCCACAGTTCTTCTAATGCTTTTATTGGATTTAATATTCATTTAAGGGATAAACAGATATATAACTAGTTTGATCAGCTACTAATATATTTTGGTGTCCCTTTATTGTTGTACCCAAGAGCCAGTTCACTTTTTCCCCATGTTCGATATTTAGCTTTGGTGAAATTTTGCCATGTTCTTCATCTGTTACTGAAGCATTAGAACTGCCAACCTGCTTAGTGTAGGTTCCTCTTTTAGTTTTCTTTCTGTGGTTATGTTTTATAGGACTCTTCTGTTTTTTCTTGACTTCAGCGCTCACATCCCACAACATTATCTTCCCATCATTACCTCCAGTAAGCAGCAAATAGGGTTCTGGCAGAAAGCAGACCTGTGACACCCCTAAAGTGTGGCCCCTAAAACTCAGTTCCTGTTCACATTTGACTCCCATCACCCTAAAGATTCGAACCTTACCATCCTCTGCACCACAACTAAAAATATTGCCACATGATGCCACAGAGACAGAGTGGGCCAGAGCAGGGTTTAAGAGCTGACCCGGTGATTGTGGGCCTTCCATTTCTTCTGCTTCATCCTCCTGTAAATTTGTAATCCAGACTGGCCGGGCTTTTTGAAGATTCCACAACATCACCTTTAAATAAGAGGAAGTTACATAGTTATATGGAGCTAGCCATTTTGCTCAACTATTGGTCATCAGCTTCTAAATAAAATTATCAAAGTAGTATGATGCTACCACAACATGTCACTGGAAAGCTATCCTGGGACTAAAACTAAAATGCATATACTTTTTTTTTTTTCCTTGAGACAGAGTCTCACTCTGTGGCCCTGAGTAGAGTGCCGTAGCCTTATACCTCACAGTAACCTCAAACTCCTGGGTTCAAGTGATCCTCTTGCTTCAGCCTCTTGAGAACCTGGGACTACAGGCATCCAACAATACCTGGCTATTCTTAGAGATGGGGTCTCCCTCTGGCTCAAACTGGTCTCAAACTCCTGAGCTCAATAGACGCACCCACCTCAGCCTCCTAGAGTACCAGGATTATAGGTGTGAACTACTGTGCCTGGCCTAGCTTGTCAGTTTCTTGACAGTTAATTAATTAATCTTTGCTAATTCCTAGCATAATGCCTGAAACACTACAGACATTCCTAATGTATCTGTTGATTAATTGGACATCTGGTATTAAATTTTGGCTTTTTACTACTGTTTTCTACCCATTTATTTATTTATTTATATATTTTTTGAGACAGAGTCTCATTATGTCACCCTTGGGAGAGTACCCTGACGTCACAGCTAACAGCAACCTCAAACTCTTGGGCTCAAGTGATTCTCCTGCCTCAGCTTCCCAAGTAGCTGGGACTACAGGCACCTGCCACCAAAGCCTGGCTATTTTTTGTTGCAGTTGTCATTCGTTGTTTAGCTGGCCTGGGCCAGGTTTGAACCCGCCACCCTCGTTGTATGTGGCTGGCACTGTAACCACTGTTCTATGGGCTATATGCTTCTTTCTACCCATTTAAAACAAAAAAAGTTTTGTGAATAGATTTTGTTCTGTTTTGCTTTTTGTTGGTTTCTGGTCTTTTTCTTTCTTTCTTTTCTTTTTTTTTTTTTTGAGACACAGTCTTTTTCTGTCACTAGGCTAAAGTGTCAAGCCTCAGCCTAGCTCACAGCAAACTCAGATGCCTATGCTCAAATAATCCTCCTGCCTCAGCCTCCCAAATAGCTGGGACCTTTGGACTCGACACCATCACTCAGCTAATTTTGCTATTTTTAGTGGAGAAGAGGTCCTGCTTTGCTCAGACTGGTCTTGAACTCCTGACCTCAAGAGATTCTCCTGCCACGACATCCCAGAGTGCTAGGATTATAGGCAAGAGCCACTGTATTTGTGAATAGATTTTTACATTATATCCTAGTGATTCATTCTTTTCTTATATCAACCCATTTGAAAAGAAAAATACATATATTTTTCAAAGTCTCACTCTATCACCCTGGGGTTGATGCTGTGGAGTCATCATTGCTCACA